>JAFEMH010005886.1:0-145408 GCA_022495995.1 Adenophora triphylla var. japonica
CCAAAATGCGCGGCATTCCCAAGGTACCCATTCACCTTAGCAAATTATGTAGAGGGCCTCACGATGATTGTTCACATAGGACGGGGAGGTCCAAGTCGGTGAAATGTAGCGACTGATCGTTACCAAATTGCACTTCGGCCAATCATTTGAGTGAGCGCTCTTCGGGTGTTGCTTCCGAGGAAATGGGTGTCATTTGAGCCAATGCCTTTTTCAACATTTCACGCGTTGCTTGTGTAGATGCTCCTATGAGATCCCAACCGAGATGTTTGCTTCGTGTCTTCTTTAACCGAGTTAAGAGAGGATCCTCCGGTTCACTTGGCGATGAGGCTTTGGCTTGTTTTGGAGGATTTTCATCCCTTTCGGGTCTTTGCTTGGTGATCAGCACGACCAGGATTCGTGTGAGTAGGTTAGATCGCTTTAGACCACTTTTCCCTTTTGTTCGTAGGATCTCCTCCTCCCAAGACATCATATAAGCGTAAAGAAGATTTATTAAATTCAAGAGGAGCTCTGCGTCCACAATTGCAGGGCTAGACGAGTAGGGTCCTCGAAGCTACTTTCTATCTCTACTCGGATTGACCTCATTGTTTGTGCAAAGGATTAGTAACAACATTAGGTAATCCTATCTCTTTTAATTGTCGTCGAAACAAATCTTGGATGACATCTTTTCAAGTGGAAGCAAGGAGTTGGTGTCGTGACCGGTGAAGCTTGTGGTACTTGCGAGTTAAGAGGTGATGAGCATGGGGTTGGCGTGAAGATCTTTCTTTGGAGGCCCACCTTCTCTTGGTTTTGATTTTTCCGTTCTTGACAAGCACTTTTGAAGAGTTCTTCTTGGGTGATTCCTTCAAGCCTTGTCATAATGTCTATCCTTCTTCTTCTTTTGTGGTGGAGGTATCCGCAGAGTATTTACCATTTCCTGGGATGATTGAAAACAAATGGCATTGTATAGCATGCATCCTTGGGATTGGAAGAGGAAGAAGAGCTCTTGTTGGTAACGGAATCTGGTCCACTTTCTTTCTTGAGACTTCCCTTTTCTCGTTTCGATGAGGTCGTCTAACCGTATGCCCGACTTGTGAAGTTCGGCGAAGCTAGGAAAATAGTTGCCGGCTAGCTTGTCTTGATATTCCTCTCTAAGGCATTGTATGAGGATGTGAATTTGCTCGTCTAGGCTGGGTCTATCAACAATTTCGGTTAGTTTGGTTCTCCACCTTTTGACAAAATCTGTGAAGGATTCGTTCGGAAGCTGCTTGGTTTGCTCAAGATCCCTTCTAGTGGTGCGATAAGTGGAGTTGTCCTCGTATTGCTTTTGGAAAGTACAACTAGCGAGTGGCCAGTCGAGTCTCGTAGAGAGTGGAAGGGTCATATACCAATCTCTTGCAGCACCATCGAGAGTTTGGGGAAAGCATTGGGCTAACAGGTTGTCATCAACACCCATAGGTAGCATGGCCCAAGAGTAGGTCTCCAAATGTGATTTGGGACAAGGTGGTGCCATTGAATTTTCCAATGTCGGGTGTCTTGTACTTTCTAGGAAGCTTTGACATGGACTGACGAAGGGCATCGTAATCAATAGAGAGCGAGGCTCCCTTACTCACATCAAGGGATGCAAGTTTCTTTTCTAGCATGGCCATGGTAAGGGGTTCATTCTTGCTTTCCCCCTTGCTTTCTTTCTTGGATGTGTAGCTTTCATTGTCGGATGAGGAAGATGATGAGCTAGACTCGTACCTCTTTTTCTTGCCTTTGCTTTTGCGGCGACCCTTGGCCCTTTTGGTGTATGACTCCTCTTCTCCGGAGGAAGAATCATTTTTCTTCTTCTTTTCTTTGTTGGCTAGTGCAGCCCTAAGCTCTTGAATTTCTTCCACGAGAGTGTGGATTTGGGAAGCTTGCACTTCTAGGCGATCATTGGCTTCTTTCAGAAGTTTGTGGTTGTTTTCGTACGTAGTTTCGTTACCCGGAATGTTGTTGATGTCGGACATTGTGTTGGGAGGCTTGGAGTTGAGTAGCTTCGAAAAACCGACGTAAGAGATGCAGATATCAGGATCTAGCCCCAACGAGTCGGAAGCAGGCTCAAAATGGCTCAGGTTCCAATTCAGCAAACAGAAGCATTATCCCGCGCGAGATATGTTGTCCCGCGCTAGATAACCACACGGAAAGTCGATTTTTATTTAGACCTAATTTTTGGTCGAAACGGAAAGTCCGTTTTGAGGGGTTTCTAAGGCCTTTATCAGAACCTAATGACTAAGTAATCAATCCGATTTTTGTAAAACAAAGCCATGTAAGATCGTTTTTCGAAGGATTATACATATATATTTTTTTTTTGAAGGGACATCCGAAAGGGTCATTCCGAAGGGACTTTTTCCGAAGGGACTTTTCCGAAGGGACTTTTCCGAATCCTTCTTTATTGTCAATTTTGCATGGCTTTGTTTTGGTCAAAAACAAGAAAAGATCACCGAGTCAAAACCGACTCTGGCCAAGGAGTGATCCTAAAAAGGTCAATCTACATGAGAATGTGGCGATGCAGGGCTGGAAGGCTAGGCTCCCCGCGATATGACAATCTAAGTGGATTGAATACGCGGAGTGGGATTGTCCAACTTCGGAGAGACCGGCGACTAGGTGGTTACCGTCATCCGTCCTTAGTGTGGGTCCCGGGTTTATAGAGGGTATGCAGTGCAATGACAGTTATAATATGAGTGCGCGTGTGTGATAGTCAATCTAGGTGATAGAGTAAAATAGAGAGTTTTTTTGAAAAATCAAAAGGAAAACAGATAGTGGCCGCACCAAGTGGTTGCCTACGTTTCTTCCAAATTAGGAAGACTCAGGCCATCGTAGTTCCACATAAAGAGAGAGAAAGAGAGATAAATAATTCAATTTACAACTCCCGAATCCCCAATGGACCGGACTTTAATTAAATAAAACCCAATCGCACGCAGTTTATAAATAATAATAAATTATTTAAAGGAAACGAAGGTTCGAGTTCTACACCTTAAGGGAGGCCTTGAGATGCGGGAACTCTGCAGATAATGAATGCTGGGATCCCCCTTGCATGTTCGGCTCTCGTCTTGGACTATGAGACAAACGGGAGAAACCAGAAAACAACCAGATTGCCGAAGCAATATCTCGCGCGAGATATGATACCTCGCCGCGAGATATGCCTCATCTGAGAGTAAAAAATTCGAATTTACAAAATTTTTTGAAAACCTCTCTTTAAATTTTGACGCAAGTTTAAGCCTCTTAATTTTAAGCCAGTAGAGTCGCCACTGTAGCGTTGTGAGGAAAAAGAGCTTTATCTTTTCTCGTTTTTGAGTCGCCACCTATATTATTCGATTGGAGAAAATAGGAAAACCATTTTGAAAGAGATTTGGGTTCGGGGCTTAGGTTATGAAATGGGTAGGTCAAGGAGCATCCATTTCACCCAATCCGGAGATCGGTCTTGCTAAAGAAAAGAGAGGTTTTCAAAAAAAAAGGATTTTAAATATTATAAACAAAGATCCATTTAACGGGGTTAAACGGAATGTAGGATCGATTGCTTCGAGACCGTCTCCATGATTTGGAGAGGCTCTAGGCCGATCCTAGATTCTATGGACTTATACCACTCTAACAGTCAATTAGAAAGGGATTTAGGGGGTTACCTTGCGTGAGGTGATTTGGGCAGAGTTTCGACTCAAGTTTAGAATCGACTCTTGACACGGACAGAGCTTCGCCTCGATCCTTGACTTAGAACTTGATGTTTGTTTATCAACAAGGTTGACAAACAAACTATGAGGTGAGTTTTTAGGGTGATTTTGTAGGATTCTTTCAAGGAGAGAAACCAACAAAATGTGTGTGTTGTGAAAATTCTTGGACCTCTTGAACCTTGGAAGTCACCAAGTATTTATAGGGGTTGGAGAAGTGTTGAGGATGAGATCAAACACTTCAAGATGATTCCAGACTCCAAATTCTATTGGTTGGCCTGAGAGATAAAGTTTTATCCCGAAAAGAGGTTGAAATCGACGAGGGAACCGCTGCGTCTGATCTGGGTATGCAGGGGGATATCTCGCGCGAGACACGCCATCTCGCGGCGAGATATTGCTCTGTGGGACGCTTTTGTCCTTTCCTCGTTATCGTGTATGCAGTTTAGTCCCAAACTAACGGTGGTTAGTCAAAACTTAACGAAACATGACGAAATGGTGGATTTCTACCTTTTGACTCAAAGCGAGAGTTAGAGTGGTATAAGTGTGTTCCGATGTGCTCAGAATGGGGTGTCTACAGATTCCTTTGTTCTTGAGCCATGGATTATGGAGGGAGAAAGGATTGGAAAGTGATTGGGAGGAAGAAATACCAAGCAAATCCACGAAAAATCACAGAGAAAAGGACCTTGGCTCGAGCTAGGGAGAGAAATTTTGAGAGGGATGTCTTCAAAATGAGCAAGAGCTGCTGTTTATATGCCCCGACAGTACAAGTCTCGCGCGGTATACCTTATCTCGCCGCGAGATATACCTTTTGGAAAGTGACCAAATTGTCCTCGACAATAAGCATCTACGCAACGTCAAAATTCAAAATTTTTGACACATTTACCCTTGGAAATGATAAACTAGCAGGGAAACGTGGAAAAACCGGCACCGCAAGTCACGGAACGAGCCAAACGTGACATGCGCACGATCGCTCGGTATGGCACCAGTCGCCCGAAAACCGAGTGGTCCAAAGATTAACTCAATCCACATGATTCAGAGCCCAGAAAGGTGAATCATCAAAGAAAAAGAAGGAAAAGCTCGGTCCAACGCCCAAACAGGTGGATCGTCATCATAAAAAGCTCAGTCCAACGCCCAAACAGGTGGATCGTCATCAGAAAAGCTCGGTCCAACGCCCAAATAGGTGGATCGTCATCAGAAAAGCTCGGTCCAACGCCCAAACAGGTAGATCGTCATCAGAAAAGCCCGATTCAACGCCCAAACAGGTGAATCATCATCCCCAACAACAAAAAGCCCGATTCGGAGCCCAGAAAGGCGAATCGTCACAAAATTGACAGGACTCAGGGGACCGGACAGGTAAGCCTTTGTGTTCTAACAGAGTTTCCACGGAGTTCGGAGCCCGACAGGCGAATCTTCGACAAAGTGTATATTCCGAACCGGGTGTTGATTTGATTCCTCGCATGAATTTACCTTTTCAAAAACAAAATCTCCACGATTTTCAAATGATTTTCAAAATACCTAAAGCAGCCTTTTCGTGTTTTGGAGTCGAACTACGTTTGGTCTGATTCTCTCTTAGAGATACGTAGGCAGCCGGGCGACACGACCATCCCGATGTTCAGAATGATGTCTTTTCTATCGACGACACTTCTTCTTTCATAAGACATGTCGCCGAGGGGCTCTGTAGACACCCCATTCTGAACACATCGGAACATACTTATACCACTCTAAGTCTCGCTTTGAGTCAAAAGGTAGAAATCCACCATTTCGTCATGTTTCGTTAAGTTTTGACTAACCACCGTTAGTTTGGGACTAAACTGCATACGAGATAACGAGGAAAGGACAAAATCGTCCACAGAGCAATATCTCGCCGCGAGATGGCGTGTCTCGCGCGAGATATCCCCCTCTGCAGATTGCAGACGGCATCCTCGTCGATTTCAACCTCTTTTCGGGATAAAACTTTATCTCTCCGGCCAACCAATAGAATTTGGAGTCTGGAATCATCTTGAAGTGTTTGATATCATCTTCAACACTTCCCCAACCCCTATAAATACTTGGTGACTTCCAAGGTTCAAGGGGCCAGAAATTTTCACAACACACACATTTTGTTGGTTTCTCTCCTTGAAAGAATCCTACAAAATCACCCTAAAAACTCACCTCATAGTTTGTTTGTCAACCTTGTTGATAAACAAACATCAAGCTCCAAGTCAAGGATCGAGGCGAAGCTCTGTCCGTGTCAAGAGCCGATTCTAAACTTGAGTCGAAACTCTGCCCAAATCACCTCACGCAAGGTAACCCCCTAAATCCCCTTCTAATTGACTGTTAGAGTGGTAAAAGTCCATAGAATCTAGGATCGGCCTAGAGCCTCTCCAAATCATGGAGACGGTCTCGAAGCAATCGATCCTACATTCCGTTTAACCCCGTTAAATGGACCTTTGTTTATAATATTAAAATTCTTTTTTCTCTTCTTTTGAAAACCTCTCTTTTCTTTAGCAAGACCGATCTCCGGATTGGGTGAAATGGATGCTCCTTGACCAACCCATTTCATAACCTAAGCCCCGAACCCAAATCTCTTTCAAAATGGTTTTCCTATTTTCTCCAATCGAATAATATAGGTGGCGACTCAAAAACGAAAAGGATAGGGAAAAAACCCGTCTCTTTTTCCTCACAACGCTACAGAGGTATAAAAGGGATCAAACACTGTATTTTTGCACACACTTTCACTCTAGCCTAAGTTCCCTTTTGATATGCTCATAGTTCTGTAATCACCGTTATACTTAGTAAACTTTCGGTCAAGGCAGGTACCAAAACCTCCCGAGGTTTTAAGCCGGCGAACAAGTTGTTCAAGGGCTTTCCCTAGTCAAAAAACATCTTGTGTCCATTTCTATTCAACTTGATAATCATTGTACCTAGATTCATATCACTTTAGTCATTTTTCTTCTCATCGAAATACACTTGTTGAAATTTGATCAAAACAATAATCGGGCATCAATAGACAAGAAGCAACACAAGGAACCAATGATTTCGAACTTGAACTTGGTGGAAAAGTATCTCAGTTGTAGCAGAAGCATCTCTCCTCTCTATCCTCCATGATCTCCCGGAGAAAACTGCACACCCTCTAAGAAGGGCCAATCAATCGAGCAACATACACCCTTGCTCAACTGAAGCAAGCACAATAGACCCAGCTCGGAGAGGTGATTACCATATCAGGCCAAGCAATGCTGATGAGCAAACAGAAACAAATGGTCTATCATCAAGAGCATCAATAAAGCAGCCCCCAAAAGTCAAATCGATGAACACGGCAGACGAATTGGATGACAAATTGCTAAAATCAAAGCATGCTTAGGTGTATCCCTTCCAAACCTTTTTGTCAATATTTACAAATTGCACTACATCGAATAATCGGTTTGTTGTCATCTAAGTTGCGGATGCCTAAATTAGAGGATTAAACAAGCAAATTCAGAATTCTTGACACAGCCGAGGGGTAGCGACCGCGCAGTATGGGGCGCGTGACCGTGTCAAGTTTCTGGACAAAGTGAGTGATCGCGCCCAATTCGGGGTGATCGTGCGCTGGCTTTTTGGACAGACGGGGCGATCGCGCCCTCAGCAGGGCGATCGCGCCCAATGTCGGTTTTGGGCTTTCCTGCGGCAGATTTGGCTCAGGGTTACAAAACCCTACAGGGTTTGAAGTAGGCATAATAGAGCCTACCCCCGACCATATTTGTAGTTCACTTGCTCATATGTTTCTCTAGATATAGGGTTTGCGAAGACAGGAATTCTTTGTCAAGAATTCGTGCATTAGACTAGATTAGAGATTGTAATTTGTTGATTTCAATAAAATAATATTATTTTCTCCCTCTGCTCGTGGACGTATCCAAGTTGATGAACCACGTATATCTGTATTTTGTGTGATTGTTGCTTGTTTTGTATCTTCTACATAGACTCTATTTTAACAAACTGGTATCAGAGCCGGTCAGGTTGAGTAAGGTATAGGGTTGTTGCGCTGCAGAAAAAGATGAGATCAGGAATTTAATCACTGGTCGACAAGTTTAATGGGAAGAATAGTCTTTCTCTTTGGCAAATCAAGATTAAAGCCTTGTTGAGAGACACGGGCTTATAGGCTCCGTTGGCTGTTGTAATCGGGAATCGTCAGGATTTAAAGGGCAAAGCAAAAGCAGTTCCCACCGATGCTGTCGCGGCTGCAACAGCAGAAGGTTCGGAGAAAGCGAATAAGGTAGTAGAGAAGGAAGAGGCAGATCTGATCATGTTAAATGAGAGGGCCTATTCTAAGATCATTTGTCTAAATGATGATATTCTAGCGGATATACCAGATATCTATTCAGGAGGTGCTTTGTGGCTTGCGTTGGAAGACATGTATTTGACACGATCATTGACCAACAAGCTATACAGAGGCTATATTTTCTATGAATGTAGGAAGCTATAATGGATGTGAGTAAGCCGCTATGGTGAAATCGGTAGACACGCTGCTCTTAGGAAGCAGTGCTATAGCATCTCGGTTCGAATTCGAGTAGCGGCATGTTGTTTTCTAAAATCGTACGCCCATTATAAATCACCTAGATAGATTTACATCTTTATTACTTAAACTGTATAATATAGATGATAAGGTTGCTGATGAGGATTTTGCATTAATGCTTCTTGTTTCTTTGCCTTTATCTTATGAGCACTATGTTGACTCTAGTATCAGTAGTAAGGAGACGGTAAATCTAAAGGAGGTGAAATCCTCGCTCAAGACCAGAGAGTTACGTCGTAAGTGTAAGTACCCAATCCGGATCGCTCCCCATCCGACACACGGGAAACACCGAGGACTCACACGAACGTGATCCCGAAGACCCGCAACCTTCAAAAATCCCAAAACCACCAACCAAACCAAGGTAGGCCCCTCCGGGATAAAATAAAATAAAAGGACTTTTTAGGAATTACGAAAAAAGTTCAGCCTACAGGAGTGTCCGCGCGGACACTTTTGCAACCAGACATCATCAAGGAAAAAATCCTCTTAAAGTCCACAATATTCCTTTAAATCCGGGAAAACCAAAAAAATGGTAATAACATATGTGTCCGCGCGGACACTTTTCCACATTTTTTAAGCCGATAAATAGAGGGCTCCCCCTCTCATTTTCTTCACACCTCCCTTTTCTCCTCTCTCCCCCAGCCTTCAGGCTCCCCTCTAAGTCCTCTCGAGGCAATCTCGGTCCCTTTCGGTCCATCTCGGCGCCTTCTGAGCCCTCCCGAGGCGCTCCGAAGCCCTGTCGAGCGCTCCCGAGACATTCCCGAGCCACCCTGAGGTGCTCCCGACGCATCTCGAAGCCATGCTGGTCCATCCCAAGCCATTCCAGCCCATCTCGAGCCATTCCGGTCCATCCCGAAGCTCTGGCGGACAATCTCGAAAAATCCCGAGGCACGCCGAACCTCTGCCCGAGTACAATAAGCAATCCCGAGGCACGCGGAACCTCTGCCCGAGTACAACCAGCAATCCCAAGGCAGGCCGAACCTCTGCCCGAGAACACACAGCAAATCCGAGGTATGCCGAACCTCTGCCCTAATCCACACAGCAATCCCGAAGCACGCCGGAGCTCTGTCCGCAGACACACCTAGCACTCCTGAGGCACGCCGAAGCTCTGTCCGCAGACACTGGTACATCCCGAAGAAATTCCGGTCCGTCCCGGAGCACTATTCACACTCAAACACTATTCTCCAGCGGAAGATAGACACGAACCAACATTGGTAAGGCCTCCTTCCAACACTATTTCAATCAATTTCAATACATAGCATACAATGTAGACTTCATATTCAACATGCATTTTTAAATGCACATACACACACATACACACACACACACACACACACAACTTTTAAAGAAAGAGGGGTATCGAAAGACTCGTGTATACGAGGTGACTCGGGTGAGCTCTACTATTCTCTTCACAAGGCGTAACCTGACCTCCGAACTCAAGAATCTCATCACACAACAACCTTTTTCAACAAAGCCTTTTCTCAATTTTTTGGGCTATATCAAAACGGCGTGGTGACTCCTCCAAACAAACGCAGCGACACCTATCGACATTGCAAAGCGAGATGCATGGTCCATGCGCGCGCGAATCCGGGTAATTTCATTTGGCGACTCCGCTGGGGACATGTTGTTTTAAAAACTTTTAAACAAAAAAAAATATTTTTAAAACAATGATGAGGGTCAAACTTTCATTTTACCCCTTCTTTAATTGTTGTGTGTGTGTGCACGTGCTTTAATTTATTTTTCCAAAAAAAAAATACAAAAAATGCATCATAATACATCTGTGTACATTTAAAAATTCTGCAAAAATTTATGCTTTACTCAGAAAAAGAATTTTAGTGACTGCACACTACGTGCACTCTTATCCTGTACACTGCACACTACAACCCTGAACCCGGGATGGTCTCACTTGCAGCTCGATTGGTGTTCCTATGCCTTTTGAGCGCGCACGGGATCATTCCAAACTTCCCATCCTAGCCAGTGTCAACCATGCACGCTTGCGTCACACTCTGTCCAGACTCAGTTGGTTTTTGACCCAGTCCGTGTCATAAAGCCTGGATATATATCCCATGCCGGCCATTTTCTGAGTCGAAGCTCAAAACTCAAGATCCCTTGTGCAAGCAAGACGATGAAAGGTCATGCTAAAATCTTGACCCGATCTTGATTTCCAAAGCTACACCCAGACAATGCTCCGTCCCGGATATACATCCATGCCCACATGACACCATGTCATCAAAACTTTAATACGTCAGCCATGACCATATGACCTAGCTAACACCTAACGTCACAGATCCCTTGCGCAAGCAAGGTAAAGAGAGGTCATGCCGAACTCTTGACCCGATCTGGACTCAGGTGTCGGCTCTGTTCACTATTCACATGGCCGACGCATTAAAACGAACATGACAGGCTCGGTCCTTAGGTTCGATTTTTCTTTTTGGCCGATGGAAACCGCTTGCCCTATAGGACCCTCGCCTGGGGCTGTCCACCCCGGGATGTCAAAATACAGGTGCAAAACGAGGGGCTTATAGCCGCACTGATGGTATCCACTTACCCAGGATCTAGCATAGTTGCGAAAAAGAAGAGAAATCTTTTCCAACCAACTTAGGATTCTGAGAAAACGCGTTTTAAGTAAATTAAAACAACAACAAAAAACACATAAAAAAGGGAAACTGCATGTCACATGAGCTTTCCCCATTTATCCAATAAAGGCCTTCCCATGTCTAAACCTTACCCATCACCCCCTCCAGCAAACAGAGAGTGATTGAGAGTGCCCGGGAACTGTTCTTCCAGTGTCAAAGCCACAAGGTCCAAACAGCCTTTCCAATACAGCCACCAGAGCAGCTTGTCACTCCCCTATGGCAAGGTCGACAGATAACAACGAGGGAATGGAATCCTACCCCCGAGAAATTTCCCGACAATGGCAGAGGTCTGGCAAGCTGTCAGAGCCCTCGAAAAATGCCAAGGCGAACAGCAGGCTTGGATCGAAGATGCCATACATCACTTCGGATCATTGGCCACCTCCTGCCACCTGGGGCTTTCGAGGACGTATCCGCTCCCTCAGCTCCCAGAGTCTCTTAATGTACTTTGGAATCTAACCCTTGGCCTCTAGATGAGTCCCGCAGCTATGACATAAAGCCACAAGGCCCGCCAGGGAAAGACATGCTAAGTCAATACCCCAAGGTTCCGAGCCCACCGCAAACAGCCGAACACATCTGGTGGGATGTTTGTGATTGCCCCGCTTGTCTGGAGAATGACTTCCAAGATGAAATAAATGAGGACCGTCCCCTGAGGAAAAAGAAATCCTCTTCTCAATAAAAACTGAGAAAGAGGTACGAAGCTGGCGATCCCACAGTGGGAACCCTCGAAGAACCATCCGGAAAGTTTGACTACTACGTCATCTACTCCAACAAATCTCCTCAGCCTGATTCAACTCAAGATCACGGCAATTTCTGCTCCATGATTAGCTGGGATGAGCTTCGCACAGCAACTAACGGCCCAAAGGTCCTGACACCCCAGCCCCTATCTTGGGAAGACATCAAAGCCATTGTCGACGCTCCAACAAAAGCAATAACAGTGAACGAACTGAAATGCGATGCATGGCCCTACGCCAATCGAGGCCCTCCCATGACAGAAATGGGAGAAACAAGCAAAGGAGTGAATCCAGAAGTGAACGTACTGATGCGTTCTGGCCAGATCCCGATTAATCCTCTGAGGACAGACAAGAGGCCAGCCATACCTGAGCCCCGAACCGAAAAGGCCCCTATGCCAAAGAAGCTGAAGCGCTTGACCCAAAGGCTGAAGACCCAATCTTGACCCAGCTCAAGCGCACTCAAGCCAACATATCCCTCTGGTCCCTACTCACTTCCTCCTACCCACAAAAAGATTTTTTTTTAGCAAAAGGAGACGGTAGTCCCTAGATTTTATTAATAACGAAAATTAAAATTTCAAACATGGAGGGGGACATGACAACCTTAACCACCAGAAAAACCTAGGGGTAGTTCTTACACAACCTGTAAGATCCTCAATAGAAAAGGGGGGGATCTAAAAACAAAAGAATATACATCAATAAATAATAAAAAAAAACTACTGCCTAATATTAGGGTACGAAATCCGATCAAAGTAGAGAAGACTCTGGCACGGCTTGGGGCAAGATTCCAAAGAATGAAACTCAAAATCCGCTTGCTCAGAAACTGAGATATTTGCAAGACAATCTGTCACTTTATTACCTTCCCTGTAAACATGACTAACCTGTATAGACACCTCCTCCATGAACCTGAAAATGGCTTGAACGAAGTACCAAATCTCCCAAGGAATATTGTATTTGCGAAGTAAGATAAGAGACAATACTTCAGAATCAACCTCGAGCCAAAGAGAATTATAACCCATTAACCTAGCTTGAGTAATCCCATCTAGAGCATCCCTAGCTTCAGCAACCATGTTAGAGCATTACCATAAAAATGACAAAAGGCAAAAATAAAAGACCCAACATGCTTACGCAAAATACCACCACCCGAGGCAATGCCCGGATTTCCACGAGAAGCTTCGTTTGTATTAATTTTCACTTGCCCCAAAGCAGGAGGGATCCAAGACACAAGCTTGACACGAGTAATAGACGGAGTAGCCATAACAATATTAAAAAATAAAGCAATATTTACCTCCGAAGGAAGAACAAGGAAGGATAACTTGTGAGCCCGAAGAATATCACTGATTTGGAACTGAATATTATTATGGACCTTTTCCCAAATAGGAGTTACCTCATCAAACCGGCATTTATTTATGTGCTTCCAAAGCTCCCAACAGATAAAACTTGGAAGAATATCTCCCAACCATAGAACAGCCCGACTAAGCTTCGAATTTTTACAATCATGCCAAGCAATCATCCTTTGCATAATAGTAGAGCCCGAGATTTGAAAACCAATCAAATTCCCAAAGAAATGCCACACATTAAAAGCAATATCACCATGAAGGAGAATGTGCTACAAAGATTCAAGAGAGGGGTTAGCACAACAATGACAACGAGAAACAATAGAGATACCTTTCAAGATATGTTGTCATCAGTAGAAAGAGCAGCCTTTAGACATTTCCACAGGAAGATCGACACCTTTAGAGGGATATACTTGTGCCAACACCAAGCAAAAACACTACTCCGAGTACGGGACACTCTGCATTCCCTCCAAGCCGAAGAGATAGAAAATCTGCCCGAAGAAGAAGGAGACCAAAATGGCTGATCACGATCCCCCTCAAGCCGAATACCATAGGATTGAAGCTCCAACAAACATTGCTGCCCAAAAGTATCTCGAATATAGTCTTCCCATAAAACACCATCCTCAAATAATGAAAACATCTGATCATGACGATTATCAAGGAGAGGAAGATCATGAGGAAGCCACTTTTCTTGAACAGAAATATCACCACAACCCATACCCCAAGCAATACGGCTCTCCACCAAATCCTTAGTAGCAACCATACGCTTCCAAATGTGAGAGCAACCCAATCTAGAGATAGCATCCATAGGATGAGTATCACAACAATATTTGGCAGCAAGAAACTGAGCCCAAAGAGAATTAGATGTATGAAATCTCCACCAAAGTTTCATAGAGAAAGCTACCGCCATCTCCTCAAATTTACGAAGGCATAAACCCCCTTCTTCAATAGGCCAGAAAAATTCATTTCGAGAAACCCAATGACATTTTTTTCCCCGTCAGTGCTACTCCAAAAGAAATTAGCAATATGACGATTCATGGCATTAACAACACCCTTCGGAGGATCAAGTAAAGAAATATAGTAAATGGGGATAGCTTGGAGATAAGATTTGATCAAAACAAGCTTAGCACCAGCCGAGAGTAATTTACCTTGCCACGAATCAAGCTTATCCCGAAGCTTTTGCATAACCGGATCAAACAAAGATTGCACCTTCCTGCCAATATAAAGAGGACACCCCAAATAAATAATAGGCAAGTTCTTCTTCTGAAACCCCATAATAAGAGAGATAGAATTGTCATGCTCAGCCACATCCCGCCCAGTCAGAAAACCAAACTTAGAGATGCTAATGAGCTGACCCGAGAAATGTTGATAAGACGCCAAAAACTCCATATGAAGCTCAAGAGATGGAATACTTCCGTTACAGAAGATAATAATATCATCAGCATAGGACAGATGAGAAATGATAGGAACATTAAGATTGCCCATATAAAACGCCACATGAGGGTGAAGAAGATGGAGATTATTAAGACCCCGACTTAAAACTTCAGTAGCAATAATAAAAAGACTAGGATATATAGGATCCCCTTGACGAAGACCGCGAGTAGAAACAAAATAGCCATTCGCAGTACCATTAATAAGGACTGAGAACCAACAATAGTTCACGCATATAAATATCATGTCAAGCCATTCCTCCGCAAAGCCAAATCTCCTCATCACCTTAATCAAAGCAAACCAAGAAAGTCATTTTGAGACATGACGAATATTGTTGAAACCCTAATGCCGTTCTCTCCCTAGCTTCCCCTCCGCCGTCTTGCTGAAACCCTAATCAGGGTGCCGTTTTGCTTTGATTTCCGGCTATTTTCATGGCCTCTTCTGCCTTTACTCCTCCTAATTCCTATAATATTGACAAGGCCAGCCCTAGTTTTGTGCAAATCAATCCTCTTGCGGCTGGGAATCCATGTCCTAGTGGGTTTCATAGCAGCCATGGTATTTCTAGTGCCTCCTTTCCTAATTCGGTTCATGCTAAGGGCGAAGGTTCTCACATGGATTCTCCCCCTATTTCCGTTGCTGCTAAGGATAATAACAGCCCCGGATCTCCTTCCCCAAAGAAATCTTTCGCAGCCTTGTTTAAGGAAATAACCGTGACATCTCCTCCTCCTTCTTTGACTATGATTCCTATGACCATGCACAAGGGTAAACCGGCCCTTAAATTTTCAAAAGACTTTATCAATACTCTTGCTTAGCCATTCAAGTTTACTCTCAATGGAAGATTCTCACATGGCAGGCCTAGCATGGAAAATACTCAACAACACTTTTTGAAGTTTGGTTTGAAGGCAGATTTTACTTTGGGTCATATTGACTCAAAACATATATTAATTTGATTGGTGCACGAGGGTGATTTTAACATGTTGTAGGCTAAATAATCATGGCATCTTGGGCGCTTTCCTATGCGTGTGTTTCGTTGGACACCTTCATGGCAGCCAGAAATAGAGTTTCCTTTATATCCGGTTTGGGTAAGTCTTCCGGGCCTTCCTATTTATATGTTTAACAAAGTTTGCTTATTTTCAATTGCTAAGATATTTGGTGAACCCCTTGCTATTGATCAAGCTACTTCTAATCTCTCTCAACCTAATGAAGCTAGGGTGTTAGTTCAAGTCGATATGCTTAAAAAACTGCCTTCTAGGATTTTCATTGATTGTGGGGATGATTTCTCAAGTTCTTACCAAGAGTTGAAGTACCAAAATCTGCCTTATTATTATTGCAAGCATTGTTACAAGTTAGGGCATGATTCCTCTACTTGTTTTTATCTTCATCCTTGGCAAAATGGTAATAAAAATGAGGAGAAGAACAAGGCTATTTCGGGGCTGATCAAAAAGGATGTTGGGAATGAGGGTAATAGCATTAAAGATAAGGCTCCGAGGCTGAACAAAAATACTCAAATTTATGTTGAAAAAGCTAAGGATACTGAAGGTGTCAATGGCAATGTTTCTTCTCAACAACAAGAAAGTGGTGGTACCCAAAAAGAAAATGTCTCGGGCTCAAAAGGCAAAAATCAAGTGAGTGATGTGCAAGGTATGTCTACTATGGTTTTGAAACCCAACTTGCATGGTACATCTCTTACTCATATTCATTCTAAAAATGTTATTGGTGCATCATCTATGGTTCATAAACCCCCATCCCCTCGTGGCTCAAAATTTTTTGTTTCTAACCTAGTTACTAATGGTTTTAGTTTTCTTCCAAAGCGAGGTGCTCCTTTTGTTTCCCCTAACTCTTTAAAAATAGCTAATGAGATGGAAAGGGCTGCTTTCATGGCCAACTCCGGGAGTAAACATTCTATTGTTGATGATGGGGCTATAGCCCTTGAAGAAGAGCATGAAAATTCTGAAAATGGTGTTAAAGAGGTTGTTAAACCTAATCCTAATTTCGTCCCCTCTATGGACAATGTTGATGGCTACATTAATTTGGAAGATGGGAAGTGCGGATCTGATTCTGAATTGGAAGTGGTGGATACTACTATCCGTAAATGGCCTGGTGATGTGGTGATTGATTATCTTCAATTATCTCCTCGTGGCCCTCGAGTTACTTCAGATTTTGATATCCAAGAGGTTTTTAATGAAGTTAGGGATGCTTTATTTGATGGGAACATCCCGGAAATTGGGAATTCCAATGCTTCTTTGGCTTAAAAGCCCTCTCCTTCTATTTTTTATCAAAATTGTTGTAATGGTTGGGGTTCTAAGTTGGAATATCCGGGGTATTGGTAATGCAGGCTCGGTTCGTCGGGTTAAGAGGTTATTAAGGTTACATGATATCTTTATTTGTGGCATTTATGAGCCTAAGGTGGATCCCTTGTTGCTTCCTTCTTATGCTCGAAAAATCCGTTGTCTTGGAGGTGTTGCTAATGATAAGGGGAATATTTAGGTTTTTTGTAAGCATGGTATAACTTGTGATGTGCTTTTTTAAGATGACCAAGTTATTACGGTTCGGGCTTCTCATTCTCTTTGGCCTAACCCTGTTCTAATGTCCTTTGTTCATGCTAACTGTAACAAGTATACTAGAAGGGTTTATGGGACTACTTAATTGATGTGAGTAACACGGATGATGCTTGGTTAATAGTGGGGGATTTTAATTCTGTTGTTGATCAATCTAAGAAGATTGGGGGCAAGTCGGTGGTGGATTCAAGTGTTTCTGAGTTTGTGGATATGATTCAACTTTCTAATCTTATTGATGGTGGGTATAGAGGCCATATTTTCACATGGTGGAACAAGAGATCGAAGCGTGCAACTATTCTTCAAAGGTTGGATCGTGCTCTATATAATGATAAATGGATGTGTTGTTTTGCTCAAACTACTATTGATCATCTTAATAGGACTTGTTCTGATCATGCTCCTTTGGCTATTAATATTTGCTTGGTTGATGAAGTTCGTAAGGGTGTTTTCAGATTTATCAATGTTTGGACTCGCCATGATTCTTTTACCTCTTTGGTTCGCTCTTCTTGGGATGGTAGAATCTTTGGTAGACCGTTGGTCAAGTTTGGTAAGAAGCTTACTCGCCTCAAACATGATTAACAACTCTGGAATCGTTCTACGTTTGGGAGAGTTGATCAACTTGTGAAACATGCCGAAGATGAAGTTTGTGGTAAAGAGCTTTTATTTGAGCAAGACCCAAGCGATGAAAATAGGGCTGCCCTTCATCTTGCTCAAGCTAATCTTTCCTATCGTCTTAAGATTGAAGAGGAATTCTGGATGCAAAAAGCTAATTTAGCTTGGGTTAAAGATGGGGACAATAATACTCGGTTCTTTCATGCTTACGTGAAAAAAAGAAAACAGAAATTACACATTCATAAAATCCGAGATAGTGACGGGAATTGGATTGTTGATCATTCTCAGATTCAAGAGGAGGCTATTAGATTCTATTCGGACCAAATTAATGGCAATCCTAATGAAAATGTGGATCCCTCGAATGAGTTGCTGAATGTGATTCCTCGGTTGGTTTCTAATGAGGATAATAAGATGCTTATTGCTCCCCCTATACTTAAAGAGCTTCACGACATTGTCCTTAGTATGAGTGGGACTAGTGCTGCTGGTCCGGATGGCTTTACGGGTGAGTTTTATCATAAATGTTTGGATATTATATGCATGGATCTTTTTAATGCTGTCCTTGAGTTCTTCTCAGGGTTTCTTCTTCCTCGGAGTTGGACCAGTACGCTTATTGTTACTATTCCTAAGGTAGTAGCCCCTACTTCTTTCTCGCAGCTTCGGCCTATTAGTTTGTGTAATTTTTCTAATAAAATCATTACCAAACTTCTTTGCTCTTGGCTGCAAAATGTGCTTCCTCGTATTATCTCTCCGCAGCAAAGTGGCTTTGTGAAGGGTCGTCTATTTCATGAAAATGTTTTTCTTGCTCAAGAGCTCCTTCAGCCGCCTAAGAGGAAGGTGTATGGGACTAATGTTGCATTAAAGCTTGGTATGGCTAAGGCGTATGATAGACTTTCTTGGTTTGCTTTGATTAAGGTGATGAGGAGATTTGGCTTTGCAGAAGAATGGCTGGACATGATCTTTAGATGCGTGAATTATTGTTGGTTCTCGGTCCTTATTAATGGTACTGCGAATGGCTATTTTGTTTCTACTCGTGGTCTTCGTCAAGGGGATCCTATATCTCCTAGCCTTTTTATTATTGATGCTGAAGTTTTAAGCCGGGGTCTTAGTAATCTCCATCTTCTTCATCCTCATGTGGCGTTTCATACGGGTAATCTTAATGTTCCTATCATTTCTCATCTGTCCTATGCTGATGATATTATTATCTTCTGTGTCGATAAGCAATACTTAGACAAAATTCATATTCCTTCTCTTGAGCTTCATATGGAGTTTTTGGCATCTTATGAACATTTCTCGGGGCAGCTCATTAGCATCTCTAAGTCTTGCTTTCTGACTGGGCGGGATGTGGCTGAGCATGATAATTCTATATCTCTTATTACGGGGTTTCAGAAGAGTAATTTGCCTATTGTTTATTTGGGGTGTCCTCTTTTTATTGGCAGGAAGGTGCAATCCTTGTTTGATCCAGTTATGTAGAAGCTTCGGGATAAGCTTGATTCGTGGCAAGGTAAATTACTCTCGGCTAGTGCTAAGCTTGTTTTTATCAAATCTTGTCTCCAAGCTATCCCTATTTACTATATTTCTTTACTTGATCCTTCGAAGGGTGTTGTTAATGCCATGAATCGTCTTATTGCTAATTTCTTTTGGAGTAGCACTGATGGGGAAAAAAATGTCATTGGGTTTCTCGAAATGAATTTTTCTGGCCTATTGAAGAAGGGGGTTTAGGCCTTCATAAATTTGAGGAGATGGCGGTTGCCTTCTCTATGAAGCTTTGGTGGAGATTTCGTATGTCTAATTCTCTTTGGGCACAGTTTCTTGCTACCAAATATTGTCGTGATACTCATCCTATGGATGCCATCTCTAGATTGGGTTGCTCTCACATTTGGAAGCGTATGGTTGCTGCTAAGGATTTGGTGGAGAGCCATATTGCTTGGGGTGTGGGTTGTGGTGATATTTCTGTTCAAGAAAAGTGGCTTCCTCATGATATTCCTCTCCTTGATAATCGTCATGATCAGATATTTTCGTTATTTGAGGATGGTGTTTTAAGGGAAGACTATATTCGAGATACTTTTGGGAAGCAATGTTTGTTGGAGCTTCAATCCTATGGTATTCGGCTTGAGGGAGATCGTGATCAGCCGTTTTGGTCTCCTTCTTCTTCGGGCGGATTTTCTATCTCTTCGACTTGGAGGGAATGTAGAGTGTCCCGTACTCGGAGTAGTGTTTTTGCTTGGTGTTGGCACAAGTATATTCCTCTTAAGGTGTCGATCTTCATGTGGAAATGTCTTAAGGCTACTCTCCCTACCGATGATAACATATCCCGAAAAGGTATCTCTATTGTTTCTCGTTGTCATTGTTGTGCTAACCCTACTCTTGAATCTTTGCAGCACATTCTTTTACATGGTGATATTGCTTTTAATGTGTGGCATTTCTTTGGGAATTTGATTGGTTTCCAAATCTCGGGTTCTACTATCATGCAAAGGATGATTGCTTGGCGTGCTTGTAAAAATTCGAAGCTTAGTCGGGCTGTTTTATGGTTGGGAGATATTCTTTCGAGTTTTATCTGTTGGGAGATTTGGAAGCACAGAAACAAATGCCGGTTTGATGAAGGGAACTCCTAGTTGGGAAAAGGTCCGTAATAATATTCAGTTTCAAATCAGTGATATTCTTCGGGCTCATAAGTTATCCTTTCATGTTCTTCCTTCGGAGGTAAATATTGCTTTATTTTTTAATTATTATGGCTACTCCGTCTGTTGCTCGTGTCAAGCTTGTGTCTTGGATTCCTCCTTCTGTGGGGCAAGTGAAAATTAATACCGATGGAGCTTCTCGTGGAAATCCGGGCATTGCTTCGGGTGGTGGTATTTTGCGTAAGCATGATGGGTCTTTTATTTTTGCTTTTTGTCGATTTTATGGTAATGCTACTAACATGGTTGTTGAAGCTATGGCTGCTCTTTATGGGATTACTCAAGCTAAGTTAATGGGTTATAATTTGCTTTGGCTCGAGGTAGATTCCGAAGTTTTGTCACTTATTTTACTTTGAAAATACAATATTCCTTGGGAGATTTAGTACTTCGTTCAAGCCATTTTCAGATCCATGGAGGAGGTGTCTATAAAGGTAACTCATGTTTACAGGGAAGGTAATAAAGTGGCAGATTTTCTTGCTAATATCTCGGCTTCTGAGCAAGCGGATTTTGAGTTTCGTTCTTTGGAGTCTTGCCCCAAGTCGTGCTAGAGTCTTCTCTACTTTGATCGGATTTCATACCCTAATATTAGGCAATAGGTTTTTTTTTTAATTTAATTGATGTATTTTCTTTTGTTTTTTAGATCCCCCCCCCCTTTTGTTAAGGAGCTTACAGGTTGTGTAAGAACTCCCCCTAGGTTTTTTTCTGGTGGTTAAGGTTGTCATGTCCCCCACCATGTTTGTTATTTTATTTTTCGTTATTAATAAAATCTAGGGAGTACCGTCTCCTTTTGCCAAAAAAAAAAAAAAAAGCAAACCAAGAAAGTCTATCATACGCCTTAGCCATATCAAGCTTTAACGCAACATTAGTCCCATACACCTTCCTCTTAAGCGACTGAAATAGCTCTTGAGCAAGCAAAACATTTTCATGAATAAGACGACCCTTCACATAGCCACTTTCCTGCGGAGAGATAATACGAGGAAGCACATTTTGCAGCCGAGAGCATAGAAGTTTGGTAATGATTTTATTAGAAAAGTTACAAAAACTAATAGGCCGAAGCTGCGAGAAAGAAGTAGGGGCTGCCACCTTAGGAATAGTAACAATAAGCGTACTGGTCCAACTCCGAGGAAGAAGAAACCATGAGAAGAACTCAAGGACAGCATTAAAAAGATCCATGCATATAATATCCCAACATTTATGATAAAACTCACCCGTAAACCCATCCGGACCAGCAGCACTACTCCCACTCATACTAAGGACAATGTCGTGAAGCTCTTTAAGCGTAGGGGGAGCAATAAGCATCTTATTATCCTCATTAGAAACCAACCAAGGAATCACATTCAGCAACTCATCCGGGGGATCCACATTTTCATTAGGATTGCCATTAAGTTGGTCCGAATAGAATCTAATAGCCTCCTATTGAATCCGATTATGATCAACAATCCAATTCCCGTCACTATCTCGGATTTTATGAATGTGTAATTTCTGTCTTCTCTTTTTCACGTAAGCATGAAAGAACCGAGTGTTATTGTCCCCATATTTAACCCAAGCTAAGTTAGCTTTTTGCATCCAAAAATCCTCTTCAATCTTAAGACGATAGGAAAGATTAGCTTCAGCAAGATGAAGAGCAGCCCTATTTTCATCACTAGGATCTTGCTCAAATAAAAGCTCTTTACCACAAACTTCATCTTCGGCATGTTTCACAAGTTGATCAACTCTCCCAAATGTAGAACGATTCCAGAGTTGAAGATCATGTTTGAGGCGAGTAAGCTTCTTACCAAACTTAACCAACGGTCTACCAAAGATCCTACCATCCCAAGAAGAGCGAACCAAAGAAGTAAAAGAATCATGGTGAGTCCAAACATTGAGAAATCTGAACACACCCTTACGGACTTCATCTACCAACCGAATATTAATAGCCAAAGGAGCATGATCAGAACAGGTCCTATTATGATGATAAATAGTAGTTTGAGCAAAACAACGCAGCCATTTATCATTATATAGAGCACGATCCAGCCTTTGAAGAATAGTTGCACGCTTCAATCTCTTGTTCCACCATTTGAAGATATGGCCTCTATACCCACCATCAATAAGATTAGAAAGTTGAATCATATCCACAAACTCAGAAACCCTTGAATCCACCACTGGCTTGCCCCCAAGCTTCTCAAATTGATCAATAACAGAATTAAAATCCCCCACTATTAACCAAGCATCATCCGTGTTACTCACATCAATTAAATAATCCCATAAAACCCTTCTAGTATACCTGTTACAACTAGCATGGACAAATGACATTAAGACGGGATTAGGCCAAAGAGAATGAGAGGCCCGAACAGTAATAACTTGGTCATCATGAAAAAGCACATCACAAGTGATACCATGCTTCCAAATAACCCAAATATTCCCCTTATCATTAGCAACTCCTCCAAGACAATGAATTTTTTGAACATAAGATGGAAGCAACAAGGGATCCCCCTTAGGCTCATAAATACCGCACATAAAGACATCATGTAACCTTAATAATCTCTTAACCCTACGAACTGAGGCGGCATTACCAATACCCCGGATATTCCAACTTAGAACCCCAACCATTAAAACTATTTTGATATAAAAGACTAAGAGAGGGCTTTTAAGCCAAAGAAGCATTGGATTTCCCAAAATCCGGGACATTCCCATCAAATAAAGCATCCCTACCTTCATTAAAAACCTCTTGGATATCAAACTCTAAAGTAACTCGGGGACCACGAGGAGATAATTGAAGATTATCAATCACCATATCACCAGGCCATTTACGGATAGTAGTATCTACCACCTCCAATTCAGAATCAGATTCACATTTACCATCTTCCAAATTAATATAACCATCCACATTTTTCATAGATGGGACGAAATTAGGATTAGGTTTAACAACCTTATTAATACCATTTTCAGAATGTTCATGCTCTTCTTCAAGATCAATAGCCCCATCTTCAACAATAGAATGATTACTCGGGTTGGCCATAGAAGCAGCCCTTTCCATATCATTAGCTGTTTTTAAAGAGTTAGGGGAGACAAAAGGGGCACCTCGCTTTGGAAGAAAACTAAAACCATTAGTAACAAGGTTAGAAACAAAAAATTTTGAACCAAGAGGGGATGGGGGTTTATGAACCATAGATGAAGTACCAACAACATTCTTTGAAAAATTACGAGTAGAATGCGTACCTTCCAAGTTGGGTTTTGAAGCCATATTAGACGTAACTTGCACATCATTCACGTGATTTTTGCCTTTAGAGCCCAAGACATTTTCTTTTTGAATACCACCACATTCTTGTTGTTGAGAAATAGTTTTGACATTGACACCTTCATTAGCCTTGTGTTTTGCAACGTATATCTGCATTTTTTTTGGGCAGCCCCGAGTCCTTATCTATATTGCTATCACCCTCATTGCCAACATTACTAGTGGTTTTCCCCGAGACAACTTTGTTCTTCTCCTCCTTCTTAGAATTCGAATTATTTTCCCCAACAACCTTATTATTCGCATCAGCCCTATCATTCAGCACTTTATCCTTGGGATGAAGATAGAAAAACTTAGAAACATCATGACCCAACTTGTAGCAATGTTTACAATATTGGGGAAGATTATCAAATTCCAGTTTTTGAAAAAAGCTTGAAAAGTCATCACCACAATCAATAAAAACCCTAGAAGGCAGCTTCTTAAGCAAGTCAACTTGAACAAGAACCTTAGCAACACTAGGCCGAGATAACTCAGCCGTTGGCTTATCAATAGCAAGAGGCTCCCCAAAAATCTTAGCAATGGAGTACAAACAAACTTTGTTGAACATATGAATTGGCAACCCCGGAAGACCAACCCACACAGGAACCAATGATGATTCCTTCTCCGGATGCCAAGAAGGAGACCAACGAAAAACACGCATGGGAAATCTGCCTAAGTACCATTGTTCTTTAGCCCACAACCGATTAAAGTCCCCCTCGTGCATCAAACGAATAAGAATGTGCTTGGAATCAACATGACCCAAAGAAAAATCTGCTTTCAATCCAAACATTAAAAAATATTGTCTAGTAATTTCCATATTCGGCCTACCATGAGAGAACTTACCAACAAGAGTGAATTTAAATGGTTGAGCCAACGTATGAATCATCTCCTTGGAAAACTTTAGAGCTGGTTCTCCTTTATGAAGCGACATTGGCACAAGGTTCATGGAAGGCGCCGGATTAGCAAGAGAAGAATCCTTAAACAAGGAGAAAAAAGATTTGGCTTTTGAAGGGGATATAGGCGGCTAATGAATCACATTAGGATTAGGAAAAGGAGGCGCAGCATTACCATGGCTGCAAGAGACATTACTATTAGGATTAGGAAAAGGAAAAGCATTACCATGTCCGGATGTTGACCCTTGTTCATTGATAACAGCCGGAAAGGTGCCAGTCGCAAGTGAAGATGGATTGAAGGGAGGGACAGCGTTTAAACCAGTAGTGAGGCCGCCGGAAGCAGCCATAAAGGCTAACACTAATTAGGGTTCCGACAAGAAAAAAGAGAGAAACCAGAATTAGTGTGTGTGTGTGTTTTTTCGGCTGCTAGGGTTTTTTTAGCCTTTAGTTAAAAGAATAAAGATTTATAGTATTGTATATATAACTAAGTAGATCACATAATATCAAACATAAATTAAAGTCGTATACGTATAATCACCATATAGATTTGATTTATGATTTATTTGTGAAATTCTTAAATTTGCATTTATTAATTGTTAATTCGAAAATTAATAAATGTTAAATTAGAAATTTAATTTTCAAATTTCAAATTTTTATTTCAAATCTACTATATATAATAGCAAAAGTTTTTCAAGCTCCTAGAAAACTCCAAGTGGCACAATATCATTGGCCAATCTTTCCATCATCCACCAATCACAATCATCCATTTGAAATTCAATTAGTAACTTTTAAAATTTATAGGAGTTGATTTTTAAAATTAACCCCATTAGTCTCCAAAGTTAATTATAAAAAAATTGCTCTTAAACAGTAGCAAAAAAAAAAACTTGATTATTTATTTTAAATCGTACCATTTAATTATGCAATACTACTTTTATTTTTTATTTTTAATCTTTAAAAGAATAAATATTTATAGTATTGTATATATAACTAAGTAGATCACATAATATCAAACATAAATTAAATTCGTATACGTACAATCACCATTTAGATTTGATTTATGATTTATTTGTAAAATTCTTAAATTTGCATTTATTAATTGTTAATTCAAAAATTAATATGTTAAATTAGAAATTTAATTTTCAAATTTCAAATTTTTGTTTCAAATCTACTATATATAATAGCAAAAGTTTTTCAAGCTCCTAGAAAACTCCAAGTGGCACAATATCATTGGCCAATCTTTCCATCATCCATCAATCACAATCATCCATTTGAAATTCAATTAGTAACTTTTAAAATTTATAGGGGTTGATTTTTAAAATTAACCCTATTATCTCCAAAGCGAATTATAAAAAAAAAATGCTCTTAAACAGTAGCAAAAATAAAAAAAATAAAACTTGATTATTTATTTTAAATCGTACCATTTAATTATGCAATACTACTTTTATTTTTTATTTTTAATCTTTAAAAGAATAAAGATTTATAGTATTGTATATAGTTAAGTAGATCACATATTATCAAACATAAATTAAAGTCGTATACGTATAATCACCATATAGATTTGATTTATGATTTATTTGTGAAATTCTTAAATTTGCATTTATTAATTGTTAATTCGAAAATTAATAAATGTTAAATTAGAAATTTAATTTTCAAATTTCAAATTTTTATTTCAAATCTAATATATATAATAGCAAAAAATTTTCAAGTTCCTAGAAAACTCTAAGTGGCACAATATCATTGGCCAATCTTTCCATCATCCACCAATCACAATCATCCATTTGAAATTCAATTAGTAACTTTTAAAATTTATAGGGGTTGATTTTTAAAATTAACCCCATTAGTCTCCAAAGTGAATTATAAAAAAATTACTCTTAAACAGTAGCAAAAATAAAAAAAATAAAAATAAACTTGATTATTTATTTTAAATCGTACCATTTAATTATGCAATACTACTTTTATTTTTATTTTTAATCTTTAAAAGAATAAAGATTTATAGTATTGTATATATAACTAAGTAGATCACATAATATCAAACATAAATTAAAGTCGTATACGTACAATCACCATTTAGATTTGATTTATGATTTATTTGTGAAATTCTTAAATTTGCATTTATTAATTGTTAATTCAAAAATTAATATGTTAAATTAGAAATTTAATTTTCAAATTTCAAATTTTTGTTTCTAATATACTATATATAATAGCAAAAGATTTTCAAGCTCCTAGAAAACTCCAAGTGGCACAATATTATTGGCAAATCTTTCCATGATCCACCAATCACAATCATCCATTTGAAATTCAATTAGTAACTTTTAAAATTTATAGGGGTTAATTTTTAAAATTAACCCTATTAGTCTCCAAAGCGAATTATAAAAAAATTGCTCTTAAACAGTAGCAAAAATAAAAAAATAAAACTTGATTATTTATTTTAAATCGTACCATTTAATTATACAATACTACTTTTATTTTTTATTTTTAATCTTTAAAAGAATAAAGATTTATAGTATTGTATATAGTTAAGTAGATCACATATTATCAAACATAAATTAAAGTCGTATATGTATAATCACCATTTAGATTTGATTTATGATTTATTTGTGAAATTCTTAAATTTGCATTTATTAATTGTTAATTCGAAAATTAATTAATGTAAAATTAGAAACTTAGTTTTCAAATTTCAAATTTTTGTTTCAAATCTACTATATATAATAGCAAAAGTTTTTCAAGCTCCTAGAAAACTCCAAGTGCCACAGTATCATTGGCCAATCTTTCCATCATTCACCAATTACAAGCATCGATTTGAAATTCAATTAGTAACTTTTAAAATTTATAGGGGTTAATTTTTAAAATTAACCCCATTAGTCTCCAAAGTAAGTTATAAAAAAATTGCTCTTAAACAGTAGCAAAAATAAAAAAAACTTAATTATTTATTTTAAATCGTACCATTTAATTATGCAATATTACTTTTATTTTTTATTTTTAATCTTTAAAAGAATAAAGATTTATAGTATTGTATATATAACTAAGTAGATCACATATTATCAAACATAAATTAAAGTCGTATACGTATAATCGCCATTTAGATTTAATTTATGATTTATTTGTGAAATTCTTAAATTTGCATTTATTAATTGTTAATTCGAAATTAATAAATGTTAAATTAGAAATTTAATTTTCAAATTTCAAATTCTTGTTTCAAATTTTAGTTAAAACTGAAAATGGATTGAAGCACAAATAATTTTTTTTTATTTTACTATAAAAATATAATTAAACGTTCAATTAATGCTAACTATTACGTTAATTTAATTAATTTCACTATGCCCCGTCGAGTATCGACGAGGCATATTGCCTAATTTTTACTGTTCCTTTTGCTGATTTGTGAATATTGTTCTGTTATGTATAATACTACCTCCGTCCTAAAATGAATGTCCAAAAAATTTCAATTAGATTCTTCACCACCAACCTAAACTACGAGCTAAATCATACATGAGACTAAAAGCTGCAGCCAACAGCGGAGTTAGCGGTTCAGATACGGGGAGAAGAATCATACTGCCTTCATCGTACACTGGAGGGAAAAGGTGGACCATCCAAAATTATCAGGACTCCCTTGCAATATGTAAATGAATGCAAAGTACTAAGGTTAACACAAAATATGAGATTACAGGTGATTATACGTATTTATATTTTAAAAGTTATAATAAAACTAGAATATAATATTTTATGTAGGGTGGTTCGTCTTCTTCGGATGTTGAGGATATCAGGTCGTTTGCAAATTGGTTATTATCCGTTGGTGATGGGACTGCAGGTGATAAGTAACAACTGTTTTTAAGATATAGATACGTATTTTATCCGTTGGCTATTACTACCTTTGTCTCAAAAGCCTTACTACCTTTGTTGCAATTTATGTACTATATCCGTCTTAATATTAGTAAAAACTGCTTCATAATTTTTCGGTCTTCTCTCAATTTTAATATTGATTTTTACTTCCTTTTAAATTAATATTTTTACTAATATTTATGTATTATATATTGGTTATTACTGCAGGTGATAAGAACTATGGTGAAGTTGAAATCAAAATACCAGATGACATATTGATAAGAGATTCTGTCAATACCATCTCAGCTATCGTGGAATGCATATACCCGAACTTAATGCAGAATAAAGATGTTGATGAATTTTTCCAGAATCGGGTATACTTGCACC
The DNA here is from genome assembly GCA_022495995.1 of Adenophora triphylla var. japonica. NCBI lineage: Eukaryota > Viridiplantae > Streptophyta > Magnoliopsida > Asterales > Campanulaceae > Adenophora > Adenophora triphylla. The sequence continues at coordinate 28,508 of JAFEMH010005886.1, forward strand.
AACAAATGAGATTGTTGACAGTATTAATGAGTACTCCCTCCGTCCCATTTCAAGCTTCACTTTTTGCCAAAATGGATGTCCCGTTAAAAGCTTCACCTTTTAATAATGAATGTATTTGGGCCTTATCAGGTTAATACATGGTTGAAATAATAGCTAAAGACATGGAATAAGGTTGAAGATAAGTTCCACATAAATAGGAGATTTATGTGTAACTTTTACTTGGTCCATAATATTTGTTGAAGAAAGAAAAACGTGGGAAGACCAAGTCTTGAGAGTTGTTGCTGTTTATTGAAGTGTACAAGATCAAGAAAGCAAGAGAGTACAAGGAGATAAAGCAAGGACTTGGGCATCAAGTTTTCGGTTGCTATTTTGGTGGGAAGTTGGCGTATGATGTGAAGAAGAAGCCAAGAATTTTCTCCACTCCTCTTACACAATTTTAACAATAAGGACTGTTATTTTGGAGTAGCCTCCAAGGAAATTGAAGGCTATAAATAGGCTAGGTGTGTTCATTTGAAGACATACCAAGGAGATACAAATATATATCACACACACCTTAGCACAAGAGAGACAAAGTTTTTTTGGTTCGTATAATCCTTCCTCCCTTGTGATTCTAGCTTAAACACTGAGTGTTTAAGAGAGTGTTGGCTAAGGATAGGATTCGTGCTTTATCTCATTAGTTCCATATAGCATTATCATTGTTTTAGCTATAGGGAACTTTCGGCTTTGTAATTGTTCTATATTGATTATAAAATCTTCGCCATCTAGGCACACTCAAGTTATATATTTATATAACTTGAGAAAATTATATCTTGTGTTATTTATTTCCGCTGTACAAAGTTTTTACAAACTATTTAATTTAGGTGTGTGTGTGCTGTCCGTCTGTGTGTTATCCAAGGTGTTGGGTAACATCTATTTCCAGTGAAGCCACTGACAATTTCAATTGTTATCAGAGCAGGTCACTTGACGATACTAAGTGCTTGGTCTAGATGTCATGGCTTATGATCCGACTAATCCTAACCATAAACGTCTTCCTGTGTTAGATGGCTCGAATTATTGTTATTGGAATATCTGTGTACGCTCGCATATCAAATCAATTGATTTTCGAGCATGTCGATCTATAACAAATGGTTACTCCTTACCAATGTTACCTGCTGATGAGGATGGTGACGTTCAAGTCAAACCTGAATCAGAATGGAACTTGGAAGAGATCAACCAAGCTAATTTCAATGAAAAGGCACTTAATGCCATTTTTGAGTAGATTGATATGCATATTTCAAACTTATTCAAAATAGTTCCACTGCAAAGGAAGCATGGGATATTTTACAACGTTTTTGTGAAGGTGATGGCAGTGTGCGTGAAACTAAGCTTAGGGGTCTTACTAGCAGATTTGAAAGATTAAGGATGGGTGAAAATGAAACTATTCCTTCCTATTTTAAAAAATTATTTGACATTGCTAATGAGTGTCAATTATTGGGTGAACCATTTACCAACAAACAACTTGTCTCAAAAGCAATTAGAACCCTTCCTGAGCGTTTTAATATGAAAGTTTTATCTATTGAAGAGGCTCACAATCTTTCAACTATGGATATCAATTCTTTAATGAGTATTTTGAAAAACTTTGAGTTAAATCTCCTAGATCAAAGTGAAGCATCTAAGGGGAAAAATGTTGTTTTGAAAACTCAAACCTCGAGTTCTTTGGAAGAAAATGAATATGAGGTTTTTGAAGAAATTGATAAGAATGCTAGTGTTGCTTTACTTGCTAGAAAATACAATTCTATGGTTAGAAAGTATAACAATGAAAAAATGCAGGTGAAAGCAAAGGAGAAGCAAACCAAGGTTTATGATTTGATGCCAAAAAGGACCTTCCCATCTAACCCAAGAAGAGCATTTTCAGAATAGTTAAGGTCTGATCCAAAACACATTGAATCCATTCAATGTCATGCATGCTCGGGTTGGGGTCACTATTCCAATGAGTGTGCAAATACTCTAAGGAAGAGAGGAAAGAACCTATGGATTTCACTTAGTGATGATGAGGATGAAGGACCATCTCAGGAGGAAGAATCTGATCAAACAACCATGTTTATCACAGTAAGTGACACGGATAATAACAGTGTTACCCAAGGTGTTATCCAGTCTGAGATAACATCTGTGATCACACCCGACAGGTATGATGAATTATGTAATAATAATGATGTGTGTTTTGTTGGTTCTTCTAACCCTGATACAGGAAGTTGAAGGTACGCTCGCTAAAAATTAATGAGAGTCGCCACGCCGTTTTAAAGGAAACATTGAAAACCTTTTTGAAAAGAGAAAATGGGTTCGGGGGTCAGATTACGTGTTGGGAAGAACCGAGAGTTCACCCAACACGCCTCGTAAACGAGTCTTTCTATGTTCAACATCAAAAATCATTCAATAAGTGTGTGTAAATGTGTGAGACAAAATATATGATAAAAAATGCATATTAATGCTTTGCTTTATTGATCAACAAAGGAAATTACATCTTGTGAACCATTTACTATGGGAGGCCACATCCCAAATACAATGAGGATTGAACAAGGATTACAACTGAAATGAACCTTCTGCAGGTGGCTAGTTATGTCGCACGACCCAGGACCTGGGGTGGCCAGTTGTGTCGCGTGACATAACATGCCACTCTGCAGAGGTTTTACACATCTTACTTACAGAATGCACAAAGGAACACCTAAACCGAATTACATCAGAGATTCGATTCAGGGAATACGTATATCAATACTCAATCACTCTAGTGGGTGTGGATATGGGGAAATCCACACTCCCTTGATGAATAAGTCACAATTACATCCAAATTAACCCACAAACATGAAATGATATGAAACAACGAGATTTAAACAGAGAGATGGCGATTGGAACTTGATAATTAGAGCAGATGGAGCCTAATATCAAGTCAAATGAGTAAAAATTGCATAAATTATGAGAAGAGCAAATAGAAGAGAGATATGGAGGAAGGGAATTCGTTACCCTTGTAGATCCACAATCTCTACACCAAGTTAGGTGTAGGGACCTTCGATTCAGTTGCAGATGTGGGTTTAGAAACTAGAGAGGATAGGAGACTTGGATCTCCAATGTGTGAGAAGTGTATGAGAGGGAGAGAATGGAATGTGAATGAGAGATGAGAGAATTGGAGGGAATTGGTGTGTGTTTGTGTGTGTTTTTGGAGAGAGACTAGCTTCTGGGCGTATTTTGGCAGAGTGACCTTAGGGAGGCTGAAAGGGATCCTGAAATGAGAGGGGGAGGGTCTTATTTATAACTGCATGGGAAGTGGCAACTTGTGTCACATGACTGAATGAAGATAACTGTTTTCCTTCTAGAAACATGCAAGGTGGCAACCTGGAATGATCGACATGGCTTGTTGTGTCGCACGACGTAAGGAAGCATAACCGTTTTCCTTCGGGAAACATGCAAGGTGGCATATTCTGGACCTTTCTTAGGTTAATTCCCTATAGGTCTGTAGGTGTTAGTGCCCTAGGCCTATAGAGATAGACCTTTATGTAATGTCATTGTTCATTTATATATGAGATTGTTTCTTTGATTATTATATGTGTTTGCATGTTTAGTTATAATAATCGTGTCCCTAGTACTTATGAAGCACTAGTATGAAGTCTAATGGATAATCATGTGATGATTATATGCATGGAGATGCACATTAGACTCATGGGTACTTGTTAGATAACAAGGTACTGGACTTGACCCATTATGAGATCTATGTCATGGTCAAATGTCATAATTAGATCTCATATAGTCATATCATTGATATCCTTTGACCTGAGTTTATCATCGTCTTCCGCTCGATGAATATCATGTTTGATATAGTTTAACGTTGTCTTTAACCGGATGACAATAAGGGCTATCATTGGCATGGTATGATTCTTGTTGGGAAGAATGATAAGTCAAGATGGAAATTGTCCCTCGTAAAGAGAGATGTTTGCTAGGCCACTCGTAAGTAAGATTGATGTAGTGCATGGCCATGCCCGAATGAATTAATGTGATTAATGTCATTCGATTAATCAATTTACTTGGTAACGAGAAAGCATTGAACAATATGAGTTGACGTGGACCATGACTCATGTTCAATATAACATCGTGTGACAATGGGATTGTGATATGTTCTATGTAGGAAAATCGAACTTGATATTATACTATTTGGGTAGTGAAATTACCCGATCTTTTTCGCGCGCGGGCGGGGGGCGCGGAAAAGGCAGTTGTCTTTCGCGGAGGGGTTGGTGTCTGAGACCTCGCTTCATGGGAAGGAACAAAATGAGGAGTCGCCACGCGGTTTTTGTATTTTGAGCCCAAACGTTGAGAAACGGCTTTTGTGAAAAGGTGTCGTTTTTATTGGTAGCAAAAACTTAGGAAAAGGCTTTTTGAAAAAGGGGATCATTTTTATTGGCAGCAAAAACGAGTAAAAAGCTTTTTTTGTACCAGAGATTGTTAGGTTCGGAGGTCAGGTTACGTTTCGAGTAGAGTATGACGAGATCGCCCGAAACGCCTCGCATGACGAGTCTTTCTACCTTTCTCGAAATCGTGTGTGTGTGTGTGTGTCTTTTGAAATGGGGGCTTGAATGACAAGCTTAATCTTGGTTTGAATGACAAACGTTGATTAGGTGACTTTTGAAAAGACGAGCGTTTGAATGAAAAACGTCGGTTTGAGTTTGAAATGAGCGTTTGCGTGGCAAACGTCGATGTTGGGTTGAAATGAGCATTTGCGTGGCAAACGTCGACTTTGAGTTGAAATGAGCGTTTGCGTGGCAAACGTCGACTTTGAGTTGAAATGAGCGTTTGCGTGGCAAACGTCGATTTTGAACCGTACGAGTCATTGTTAACGATTTTTACAGGAAAAATACGTATTAAATGATTTTAAGTGTCAAATGGCGGCTTGGAGTTTGAAGATGAGCGTTCGGAGGCCGAACGTCATTTCGCGCGTTTTTGAAAGAGAGTTCGACGGACGAACTCCGGTTTTGAACCGGGCATTACATTGTTAACGATTTTTACGGGAAAAATGCGTATTAAATGACATGCGATCAACGAATCGGGTTGCGACTCGGACTTTGAAAAGTAAATACTATCACAATCCAAACGGATCGGACTTGTAAATGACAGTATTTAAAGCGGTGTCAACGGAATCAAACGATCCGGATTCGTAAATGACGATCGACGAGGCCAAACGGCTCGGAAGTGTAAATGACGATCAACGAGGCCAAACGGCTCGGAATTGTAAATGACGATCAACGAGGCCAAACGGCTCGGAATTGTAAATGACGATCAACGAAGCCAAACGGCTCGGAATTGTAAATGACATAAAAGTAAACGGAACGGGGTCGAAACGCCGTTTTAACCCGTGATTACTTCTCTTACGGAAAGAGAAGAGGATCGAGGGGCTAAAACGTATCGGATCCCATTAGACGGAGGCGTCTACATTTTGATAACGACGTTCGAAACAGTTATAGCGACTGGCGCGTAAACCGAGACGGAACGGGAGATTTAGAGAGAGGGAGTTATACCTATGGCTAGGGTTGACTCCTTTGGCTCGGGAGGTGTGTACAGGACACGAAAAGTGATTCGAAAGGTTGTTTCGAAGTTGTAGGGTGCGTATTTGATCGAAATATGAAGGTTTCACGCGAATCGAGACAGAACGGGAGCTCGGGAGGGGTAAAAACCAGTTTGGACCGTGGGGGGTGGTGATTTTTGGTGTCAAAATCCTCTCCATTTGGCTTTGACAGCCATTTCTATTTATAGGTGAAATTTACAGTAGGAGTCCGGATGGACTTGGCCTGAATCCAGGGGGTTTTGTGGTATTTTGGGAATTTGAAGGACTTGCTGGCAATTTCAGAAAATGTGCACAGTGAGTCCGGCCGGACTTGGCTTGCAAACCAGGGGCATTTTGGTCTTTTCCCTTTGAAATTGATTGAAGGGTGACTAGAGGGAGGTGGCATGGCTGCCACGTGCCCTCTGAGTCACCAGCTGAGGTGGAAGATTGTTCCCCGGTCCCGGTTTTGTCCGTTTTTTAAAATAACGATCCGGAAATGTCCGAAACGCCCCCGGAAAGTGCCGGAAAATGCGTTTTTCAGGGAAAGCCATACTTTTACGTGAGATGTCACGTGCTAAGTATGGTTCGACGTCGGGATGCACGGGCCAGTCCCGGGACGTCTCGTTGGCACGACAACGGGGAGTTTAACGAGTTTCGGTGAACCTGGAGCGGGCCAGTTAACGGATTTCGGTTAACTTTCTGACGGATTCGGACGATCCGGATTTGGGTACTTACAGGTAGGCATGATGGCTTGCTAGAGTCCGCTCATGTCTTATGAGGATCGATGTGATCGGACTCATTGCCAACATAGTATGGTCCTATGGGGTCACACGCATCGAACGAATTGTCAAAAATGAAGAAAATGGGTTTTCTGTGCTCAGGGGACGACTCGTCCCATGATCCAGACCAAGTCGTGCCTTATGAAGGGACGCCGGGATCGGTGGGGGTGTCCTGAGGGACGACTCGTGCTCGGGGCACGATTCGTGCCCAAAGGGACGACTCGTCCGTGAGCAAAGCCAAGTCGTGCCCTATGAGGGACGCCGAGATCAGTGGAAGGTCCCAAGGGATGACTCGTGCCACTGGGGACGAGTCATCCCGTCGGGCACCGGGATCGATACGTAAATGACCTAATTTTAGGGTTTTCGCAAAGGGCTTTTATTTGTAACGTATAAATAGTTGCCCCTGGTTGCCCTAGCCGTCATTAGAACGTTTTGGCTTGAGAGAAACACAAAAAGTAAGAGATTTCAATTGAGAATTGAGAATCCAACACTACTAAATCCATTGTTCTTCATTGATTGAAAGGTGTTTCAATCAATAGGATCTAGCAATCCTCCTAGAAGTGTTCTAGGGTTCGTTCATCGCGTGGATACACATAGAGGATCTTCGCTCGTCAAGATCTTTGGTTCGTGATCCCCATTCGTTCATCAAGGATTAACAAGGTCATTCAATCTGGAGTTGGGTCAAGTTTATCAAAGGCAAAAGCATTCAAGGTTGTTATTTCTATTTCATCTTTCTTAATTATTCATCTAGAACGGATTCTAGGGCTTGGGGTTTTTCGAGTTATTGCTTATTCCACTGCGCATGGACCCTCGGAAACCCAACAGTGGTATCAGAGCCCCGTTCATGATGCTTAGTTAGATAATCATGATAATTGTGTAATATGATTATATGAATTTTCATGATGTGCATGATCTAGAATATGAAATTGTATGAGTTTTACTTGTGAAGTAATTGTATATATAGATATACCATGATTATGAAATTGTAATATATGATTAATATGATTAATCTAGATTATGGGATGTCAATTTCATTAATATGATTAATGTGATTAATCTAGGATGTTTGTGAAGTATTACTTGGTATATTGGCTGGACACCAAAACCTTTCCCCACGTGCACTTCGATGGAAGTGTGGGATAAACTTGGAGCACGTGGCCGCGTACTAGTAATTGCGATCAAATGTGATATGTGTTGCATCATTCCATGTTCATAATTATGCTCATATAGTTTTCATGAATCAACCTTGGGATGTAATTGATAAGCATGAAAAATTGAACCTTCTTTGTAATTTGAGTTTGTTTATGCCACCCATGTTTAAACACTTGTGAGTACACGGATAGTTTCATGTAGGCTACGCCACAAAATGAGGTACATTGATTCTATCTTTGTATGATCAAGATGAGCAAACAAAGTGATTGCTATACGTTTAACATGGTTGAACTCAATTAGGCTATCAAAACAGTTTTGGGCCTAAGGCATAAGATGAGATTGAAACATGTGACATATGATGTCTATAATCTCATAATGATCTAAGAGTCATATATAGATATGATTGATAAATGTTATCTACCTTTTTAGTTTAATTTTAAGCAGTCGTGCCATAGCCGACTTGAAATTAAATTAAAGTTGGGTCTTAGCCTATTAAATTATATTATACATGTTTGTATAAGAAGGTTATATAATTTAGTGGGAGTATTTGTGAAATACGTTAATTAATCTCTTAAATGAATTGGTACTTATATGTGTTCATATCTTGTTGCATATCTTTGTAGATCAATGGTCTGTAAACAATAATCAAAACATGTCATCGCGATCAGTCCTTGAGAAGGACAAGTTAGAGGAGAATGGCAATAACTATGTGGATTGGATCCGCAGCTTGGGAATTGTTCTCAAATAGGAAAGGAAGTTGTACATTCTCGATGGACCCGTTCCACCCGAGCCTACCGCTAATGCAACTAAAGCGGAAAGGGACCAACATAAGAAGCATATGGATGATTCTATTGATGTTGGTTGCTCGATGCTTGCTACCATGTGTAAGGCTCTTCAAGGACCTTGTACACATGGAAGCCTATGATTTGGGAAATCATTTGAAGGAAATGTTCCAGCTGCAAGCACGTATGGAAAGGTTTGACACTATGAAGGCTCTTCATTCATGCAAGATGATTGAAGGACAACCTGTTGGGCCTCATGTGTTGAAGATGAAGGGTCACCTCGAACAACTTGAGAGGCTTGGGTATCCTATCCAAGTTAGAGGCGCTACGGATATGATATTGCATTCACTCCCCGAGAGTTATAATCAGTTTGTTACGAATTATAACATGAATGGGATGAATAAATCTCTGTCCGAATTGCATGGGATGCTAAAGAATGCGGAGAACAATATTACCAAGAAAACCAATCAAGTGTTGATGGTGAATAAAGGAAAGGGGTTCAAAAACAAGGGTAAAGCAAAAGTTGCTAAACCGGAGGCAAAGGTTGCCGTTCTTTGAGAAGCCTAAACCCAAATCCCAAAAGGATGCGGTGTGCTACCATTGCAAGGAATCTGGGCATTGGAGGCGTAGCTGCAAGCTTTATCAGAAGGACTCGAAGAAGAAGGGCAAATGAGATTGCCATGACTTCGTGTATCTATGTGATAGATATTTTACTTTCTACCTCTAGTTCTTGGGTATTAGATACCGGATGTGGATCTCACATTTGCCTAAATGTGCAGGGACTAAAGAATAGAAGGTTGCTCAAAGAGGGTGAAGTAGATCTACGGGTTGGATGGAGCAAGAGTTGCTGCATTGGCCGTAGGGACTTACGAAGTCACTTTACCAAGCGGATTAATTTTAGTTTTAAATAACTGTTATTATGTTCCGGATTTGAGCGTAAAACATTATTTCTATTTCATGTTTAGACAATGAGGGTTACAATTTTCTTATTGTGAATAAGAAATTTTCAATTTATTTGAATGACATGCTTTATTGTGTTGCTCATTCTTTTAATGGCCTTTATGTCTTGGATGTTGAGAATAATGTTGATAATGTCTATCATGTTAGTAAGAAATCCAAACCAAATAATGTGAATGACACATATAAATGGCATTGCCGTCTTGGGCACATAAACGAGAAACGCATCTCTAAACTTCATAAAGATGGATATTTAGACTCATATGATTATGAATCATATGATGTTTGCGAGTCTTGTTTATTGGGAAAGATGACTAAAGCACCTTTTACTAAGAGTAGTGAAAGGGCTAGTGATTTGTTGGCTCTCGTACATACTGATGTATGTGGACTAATGAATAGCATTGCTAGGGGAGGATTTCGGTACTTCATAACGTTCACTGATGACTTATCCGTATATGGCTACGTCTATCGATGAAGTACAAAAGTGAAGCATTTGAGATATTTAGAATATTTCAAAGTGAAGTACAAAATCAACTTGGCAAAACTATTAAAACACTTTGATCCGATCGAGGTGGTGAATATTTGAGCCAAGAATTTGACGATCATCTGAAAAGTTGTGGAATTGTTTCGCAACTTACTCCACCGGAACACCACAATGGAATGGTGTGTCAGAGGAGAAATCGAACTCTATTAGATATGGTTCGATCAATGATGAGTCAAGTGAACCTTCCTATTTCCTTTTGGGGACATGCACCGGAAACCGCTTTCACACTTAACAAGGTCCCTACTAAATCGGCTCCTAAAACCCCACATGAGATGTGGCATGGAAGAAAGCCTAGCTTATCTTTCATGAAGATTTGGGGATGTGAGGCTTATGTAAAGAAATTGGTTTCTGAACATAAACTTGCACCTAGATCTGATAAATGTATTTTCGTTGGTTATCCTAAGGAAACGAAAGGATATCAATTTTACAACCAATCCGAGAACAAAGTGTTTGTTGCTCGACACGGTGTCTTTCTAGAGAAAGAGTTTCTCTCTAAAGAAACTAGTGGGAGTAAAATTGATCTTGAAGAAATTCAAGAACCTGAAAATGACATAGAGCCAGTAGTAGAGACGGAACCAAATTCACAAGCTGTTGTGGAACCGGTTCAAGATACACAAGTTCTTCGCAGATCGGATAGGATACGATTCGAACCTGAGAGATATGGATTTCTCATGACGGAAAGTAATGAAGTAGAAATCATTGAGAATGATGAACCTACTTCCTATCAAGAGGCGATGTCCACTCCTGATTCGGACAAGTGGCTAGGAGCCATGGAATCCGAAATCAAATCCATGTACGATAATCAAGTTTGGAACTTGATTGATCCACCCGAAGGTGTAAAAACCATAGGGTGCAAGTGGGTTTTCAAAAAGAAAACCGACATGGATGGGAAGGTACATACTTATAAGGCTAGGCTAGTTGCTAAGGGGTATAGGCAGATTCATGGCGTTGACTATGATGAAACCTTTTCGCCCGTAGCAATGCTTAAGTCTATTAGAATCCTAATTGCCATAGCCGCATATTACGACTATGAGATATGGCAAATGGACGTCAAAACAGCGTTTCTTAACGGAAACCTACTTGAGGATGTATACATGATACAGCCTGAAGGATTTGTCGATCCAAATGATTCTAACAAAGTGTGTAAGTTGCAGAGATCCATTTATGGATTGAAGCAAGCTTCCCGGAGCTGGAATCTACGTTTTGATGAATCGTCAAAGAGTTTGGCTTCATCAAAAACGAAGATGAACCTTGTGTATACAAGAAGATAAGTGGAAGCATAGTGCTATTTCTGGTATTGTATGTCGATGACATCTTGCTCATTGGAAACAATGTTCCTGCACTTGAGGCGTAAAGTCCTGGTTAGGAAAATGTTTCTCAATGAAAGATATGGAGTGAGGCGGCTTATATCCTTGGTATCAAGATCTATAGAGATAGATCAAGAAGGATGATTGGTTTGAGTCAGAGTACATATATTGACAAGGTCCTTAGAAGATTCAGCATGGAAAATTCTAAGAGAGGATACTTGCCAATGGGACATGGCATTACTCTTAGCAAGACTCATTGTCCTAAGACAAATGATGAGCGAAAGAGGATGAGTGATATACCATATGCTTCGGCAATTGGGTCTATCATGTATGCCATGTTATGTACTAGACCTGATGTCTAGTACGCTCTAAGCGCAACGAGTAGATACCAGTCTGATCCTGGTGAGAACCATTGGATAGCTGTCAAGAATATCCTTAAGTACTTGAGAAGGACTAAGGATGTATTCTTGGTATTTGAAGGAATGGAAGATGATCTGGTTGTAAAGGGTTACACGGATGCAAGCTTCCAAACCGACAAAGATGACTATAGATCGCGATGCTGGTTTTGTGTTTATGCTAAATGGAGGTGCTGTTTGTTGGAAGAGTTCCAAAGCGCAGCACCGTTCTTTGATTCTACAACAGAAGCCAAATACATAGCAGCATCAGATGCGGCTAAGGAGGCGGTTTGGATCAAGAAGTTCGTTAGTGACTTAGAAGTCGTTCCGAGTATCACTAACCCGATAGAGCTGTTCTGTGACAACAATGGTGCTATTGCCCAAGCAAAAGAACCAAGGTCACATCAGCGATCCAAACACATTTTGAGACGCTTCCACCTCATTCGAGAAATCTGTGAAAGGGAGGACGTCAAGATATGCAAGGTACCAACGGATGACAACATCTCGGACCCTCTCACCAAGCCTTTACCACAAGCTAAACATGATGGTCATGTTAGGTCCATGGGTATAAGATACATGAATGATTGGGCCTAGTGCAAGTGGGAGACTGTAGGTGTTAGTGCCCTAGGCCTATAGAGATAGACCTTTATGTAATGTCATTGTTCATTTATATATGAGATTGCTTCTTTGATTATTATATGTGTTTGCATGTTTAGTTATAATAATCGTGTCCCTAGTACTTATGAAGCACTAGTATGAAGTCTAATGGATAATCATGTGATGATTATATGCATGGAGATGCACATTAGATTCATGGGTACTTGTTAGAGAACAAGGAACTGGACTTGACCCATTATGAGATTTATGTCATGGTCATAAGTCATAATTAAATCTCATATAGTCATATCATTGATATCCTTTGACCTGAGATTATCATCGTCTTCCGCTCGATGAATATCATGTTTGATATAGTTTAACGTTGTCTTTAACCGGATGACAATAAGGGATATCATTGGCATGGTATGATTCTTGTTGGGAAGAATGATAAGTCAAGATGGAAATTGTCCCTCGTAAAGAGAGATGTTTGCTAGGCCACTCGTAAGTAAGATTGATGTAGTGCATGGCCATGCCCGAATGAATTAATGTGATTAATATCATTCGATTAATCAATTTACTTGGTAACGAGAAAACATTGAACAATATGAGTTGACGTGGACCATGACTCATGTTCAATATAACATCGTGTGACAATGGGATTGTGATATGTTCTATGTAGGAAAATCGAACTTGATATTATACTATTTGGGTAGGCATGATGGCTTGCTAGAGTCCGCTCATGTCTTATGAGGATCGATGTGATCGGACTCATTGCCAACATAGTATGGTCCTATGGGGTCACACGCATCGAACGAATTGTCAAAAATGAAGAAAATGGATTTTCTGTGCTCAGGGGATGACTCGTCCCCATGACTGAACCAAGTCGTGCCTTATGAAGGGACGCCAGGATCAGTGGGGGTGTCCTGAGGGACGACTCGTGCTCTGGGGCACGAGTCGTGCCCAAAGGGACGACTCGTCCCGTGAGCAAAGCCAAGTCGTGCCCTATGAGGGGACGCCAGAATCTGTGGAAGGTCCCAAGGGGACGACTCGTGCCCTGGGGGACGAGTCGTCCCGTCGGGCCTGGAATGATACGTAAATGACCTAATTTTAGGGTTTTCGCAAAGGGCTTTTATTTGTAACGTATAAATAGTTGCCCCTGGTTGCCCTAGCCGTCATTAGAACGTTTTGGCTTGAGAGAAACACAAAAAGTGAGAGATTTCAATTGAGAATTGAGAATCCAACACTACTAAATCCATTGTTCTTCATTGATTGAAAGGTGTTTCAATCAATAGGATCTAGCAATCCTCCTAGAAGAGTTCTAGGGTTCGTTCATCGCGTGGATACACATAGAGGATCTTCGCTCATCAAGATCTTTGGTTCGTGATCCCCATTCGTTCATCAAGGATTAACAAGGTCGTTCAATCTGGAGTTGGGTCAAGTTTATCAAAGGCAAAAGCATTCAAGGTTGGTATTTCTATTTCATCTTTCTTAATTATTCATCTAGAACGGATTCTAGGGCTTGGGGTTTTTCGAGTTATTGCTTATTCCGCTGCGCATGGACCCTCGGAAACCCAACAAGGTCCAACCTGTATAATTCCTAACAGGTCCTTCTGCATGGAAAAAGGACCGAAAGGCACTTCCTTAGCAAAGAAACTTATAAAAAGCTCCCGGAAGTCTCGGAAAGGACCGAATGTTTACCAAAATGTCCCTAGTGCAATTTTATTATATTAAAAGGCACTTATAAAGGGTCGCGAATTGGATTGGGATACTATAGAGCCCCTCAGCAACGTCACTTATGGAAGAAGTGAGGTTGTCGATAAGAAAAATCCCAAGCCCAATGAGCGGCTGGTGGGAAAGATAGACCAGAGTTGTCAAATTGCCGGACCTGCTGAGGATATGGCAAATGAAGGAAAATGATTGATAAGAGGGAATCAAGCCAGATCATAGTTCGAAGGAGTGAGAACTTGCGGTGTCTCAAACCGCGAAGTGAGAACGTATGGTGCCTCAAACCGAGAAGTGAGAACGTATGGTGTCTCAAACCGAGAAGTGAGAACGTATGCTACCTCAAACCGAGAAGTGAGAATGTATGGTGCCTCAAACCAAAGAAACCGAAGAAAGAATAGAGTGAGAACTAAGGTGTCTCGACCCAAAAAGGGAACGGAGTGAGAACTAAGGTGTCTCGACCCGAAGAGATAAAGGAAACAAACCCAAAGGAAAATAAACGATAATTAGCGCTTTGCAATAAAAAAAATGATGATTTGTAGATTGAAAGAGATATGTGTTCATACCTGTGCTGTGCTTGCCTGTAGCTTTGATAAAGACTTGCCGTGTGGAACGGGCTTGGATGATGACATGCCGTGCAAACGGGCTTTGGTGAAGATGTGTCGGTGCAAACGGGCTAGGATGAAGACGTGCCGGTGCAAACGGGCTTTGATGAAGATGTGCTGGTGCAAACGGGCTTTGATGAAGATGTGCCAATTCAAACGGGCTTTGATGAAGATGTGCCGGTGCAAACGGGCTTTGATGAAGATATGCTGGTGCAAACGGGCTTTGATGAAGACGTGCGGGTGCAAACGGGCTTTGATGAAGATGTACCGATGCAAACGGGCTTTGAAGATGATCTGTCGATAAGAACGGGCTTTGATGAAGATGTGCCGGTGCAAAAGGGCTTTGATGAAGATGTGCCAGTGCAAACGGGCTTTGAAGATGATTTGCCGATGAGAACGGGCTTTGATGATGAGGCTAATGAGCACTAATGCTTGGAAATCGAGGCAGCTGAAACTCTTTTTGACGAGCATTGCTTAGAGACTGAGGCAGCTAAGGCTCTTTCAGACGATGCTGATAAGTCTGAAGAAGATGAGACTGATGAAGATGATAAAGGCAGAATATGCCACCTGCAGAATTTGAAATCTTTGTCCAGATTTTGATTTGAGGAGCAACTCCTATGATCAGATTATGATCATTTGATTATCGTACCCTGTGGGGGGATGGAGGGAAACACAACACTCTAGGCACTATGCATTAATTTGAACTCAATTATTGTTAATTTCATGCATTGCTAGACTTTATTGCACGAGTCCATCTCGGCTGGGAGATAAGAATGAAGTGAGGACTTTGCATGGCTCGATGAGCTGATATATATGTAGCAAATGATGGATTGTGTATGGGATGAATGTATATATGTATGATGATAAATGGGTTGTGAACCCTCTCCCATGAATTTGAGGAGTGTATGGGCGATGATTGAGGAATGGTGCAGCTTAGGCAAGTCTGGGATGCTCCTGGGTGAGTGCAGATTGCAGCAGTTGAGCAGGTGATTAACAAGAACAATGTGTGTCGCGCGCCCGAAACGGCAAGCAGCAGAGGAAGTGCAGAGAATGCCCTGGCTTTGAAGAGGTGACTAGGCGAAACCCCGATCTTGATGAGGTGACTTGGCGAAGCCCCAGTTGGTAACGCAAAGCAATTCCGAAGTGAATCCAATAAGGAGCAAATCCATCATGTAGCAAAGTGGATACAGAAAATACCCTGGCAAAAATACCGATGCGGGATATCCTGAGAGAACAGCTTAGCAAAGCCCCAGCTTGAAGAGCTCCAAGGCAGCCCTATTGTAGACAGAATCATCATGTGGCCCAGGAGGCAACCCATCATTTCAGACCTTAGTCAATCAGTCATTGGACAAGACTCAGAAATGTATACATGCAGGGGCACATCTTTCGAAAAGTGGGAATGAATCCCAATTTTGCGTAACACACTCGCTTTGGGTTTGACTCTTTTGAGAGAGTATAAGCATAACAAGGGGTGTAAAAGTGTATGGAAGCCCCTGCTGACAGAAAGACAGTGTTTGGCTCTATTTCCCTATGATATAGAAAAAGAAGACTTGTCGAGACATTTGAAAACTTGTCTTATTCATGATGATCACAAGGCTGCTTAAAACCCTTTATTGATGTTCGGGTTATTCAACCACTAATCCTGATATGAACAAATATTTTGATTAATCATGAGGAGAAAACCAACTGATATAAAGAATCAAATTTGGAAAGATGGAAAGAGAATTTGTGTATAGGGACGGCCATTGATGAGACCGGATTTTTTGAGATTTGAATGTATTTGTGACCGGACCATTTCTGGTTGCCTACATTCCCCTCATTGTGAGGAGCTCAGGTCACCGTAGTTCGGGTTTATCCCGATTGAAAGAGAAGGAATATGGAGATTCGAAATTTTGAGAACCTTAGAGGATTTTGAGGATTTTTCTCGAGAATTGGAGAGTTGAAGAACATGTCTCCTTGGAGTGTCAATGAAAGACACGGATGCGAAGCCCCAGTGAGGCATCCACGACAAGTGTTTGTGGAGAAGAAATGAAATATGCTCACATGAAGTGCCAAATGAATTGGATTTGAATTTGCATAATCTTTGATTGAGGGTCTTGGACCAAGGTGGATTAGATTCCAACTTAAACAAGCAACGAAGCATTAATCTGATTTAGATCCTTGAAGATATTAGAATGAAACTGCTATCTGGTAGAAACTGTAGCGGGGTTTCAAGGCTTCGATCGGCCATCTGGTGATTTGAAAAATTGTTTATATCATGACCTCTTAAGATGAGAGGTCGACTGGGCTTTTTACTGAATAAACCTCTAAAGATGAGAGGTTGGCTTTTGGGGATGTGTTTGGATTTCTATGGTAAGGAAGATTGATTGCTGTAAGTACCCCAATCCAATTCGCGACCCTTTATAAGTGCCTTTTAATATAATAAAATTGCACTAGGGGCATTTTGGTAAATTTCCGTCCACTCCGAGACTTCCGGAATCTTTTTATAAGTTTCTTGCGAAAGGAGTACTTTTAAGTATTTTTTCCATGCAAAAGGACCTACAGGGAATTATTTGTTTTGGACCTTTAAGGAATTATCCCGGAATGTTCCAGAACAGGTTGTTGGCGCCAGAAACGGTTAACGGGCTCGTTAAGTCGTGCGACACAACGAGCCACGGAAAGCCACAGCGGTGGGTCGTGCGACACAACTAGCCCCTCACCAGCAGGTTATAAATAAGACCCTCCCCCTCTCATTTCAGGATCCCTCTTCGACCTATTGTTACTCTCCCCAAATAGCAGCATAACACACACAACAAAACACACACAATTCTCCCTCTCTCATACCCAACTCTCTCCTTTTCTCCCTTAATTCAATCCAACTCATACACCACCACCTAGATCCTTAATCCACCATCCTTCTTAAGTCTAATCCGGTCCTGAATCTGGTAATTGAAGGTCCTTATACCTGACTTGGTATAAGGATTGTGGATCTCCAAGGGTAACTAATTCCCTCCTTCACTCTCTCTCATATTTTTGCTCTTTTCATAATTCATGCAATCTCTCTTCATTTGATTTGATAATTAGACTCTATCTGTTCTAATTGTTGAGTTACAATCGCAATCTCTCTGTTTAAGTTGATTTGTTTGGTATTATTTCATGTTTATGGTGTAATTGGAAAATAATTATGGTTTGTTCATCAAGGGAGTGTGGATAACCCCATATCCACACCCCCTTGGTCGATTAGTTGTTGATTCACATATTTTTTGAGTTGAATTGCTGATATAAGTCGATTTGGATAGGTTTTGGTTCATTCTGCATTCAGTTTGTATAGTTTCTGCAGATTGGCATCCTGTGTAACGCGACACAACCTGCCAGGCTGAGTCCTGTGTCACGCGACACAACTAGCCAGGCAGATCCTGTGTCACGCGACACATCTTGCCACTCTGCAGAAGCTCCTTTTCTAATTGTAATTTGTTCTTAGATTTGTAGCTGGGATGTGGCCCCCCTTTGTACCAAGTGGTTCACGAGTTGTAGCTATCTCATTTTATCAATAAAATCCATTTATCACATTTCTTGTCTTACATGATTGCACACACTTATGAATACCATGGATGTTTATTGTTGAAAGACTCATTTACGAGGCGTGTTGGGTGAACTCTCGGTTCTTCCCAACACGTAACCTGACCCCCGAACCCTTTCTCTAGTTTCAAAAGGTTTTTCAAAGTGTACCTCTTAAACATGGCGTGGCGACTCCCAAAAAAAACTTTTTAATCGGCGAGCGTACATTCAGTGGCTACTCCGCTAGGAAAGATTTGAAACTTGTTTTCAAAATAAGAGGGTCAAGCTTTCGTTCTTATAAACATCCAATGTGTTCATTTTTGTGTGCATCATTAATGACTCTATATGATATATGCAATTTTTATAGGATCTTGAGATTTTATGTCTTGGCATGCTTCATGTTGTTGTGTATTGCGGCTATGAGTTGTTCCTTGCCATGAGGAAGCAGGTGCTTGATTCCTGCTTGAGGTTCTGGTTCTGTGGCCAGCGAAGTCGTGCGACAGTCTTAGCCAAGCCTGTCCTGTGTCACGCTACAGAACTGGCCACTGTGCAGTTATTCAGGTTTTGGTTAAGGGCAGTCCCTTGATCAAGTATGAAGTTGATTATTGTACCTTATTAGTTTCTGAGAGGTGTGTGTGTGTTGTTTTCCAATTGTCATCCCTTTTCAAATAAAAAGAAAATAAAAATGGATTCAAAATTATTTTTTCGCAAATAAAGGAATTTAGTCACCCTCACACTACGACACTGATCTAGAGCCCATTTGGTGCGATTGACGGCATCGCGGACGGTGATGTATGTCAACTACGCTTGAGCGCCTAAAATCAATCCTATCCCCCTAGCGCATCATAGGTGGAGCCACACTTTTTCAGCTTACCCGATGGTTGGTTTTCGACACAACATTTTTAAATTATACTAAAATGAGTTGTTTTCGAAATTTACAATAGGACATACATACCTATCCCAAAACCTAGCACTTGTGGGCATGTTGCCAATGCAACATGGTTTCACGTATGGACATGTCGCTCTCGTGACATGTTCTAACGAGAGATCATGCCGCATTGTCACCGTGCACCGACGAGAGGTCATGCCGGATTTTTACTTGAAATTCTTCAAGAATACCCGTTATGCTGCCCAAATTTCCCATGAAATTTGGGTTACTCGTTCGTCTCATATTGTGCTTAGGTCTTGTTTAGGTGTTATTACCTATTGTTAATTTCTACACAAAATATTTGGTATAATTTGAATGGTGCGTCTCTAGGTTCCTCCGAGGTTTTAGAATGTGAAAATAAAGGCTTATCCTTTTCAACCTTTCTTAGGACTTAAAAACCATCAATTTCTACTTGAACATAAATAAAATGCTTGCACGAGTCCTTTCCTTTCTTCTCCCTCTCACGTACCTTCTAAAGAGTCTCTTCCTTCATCCCCTTCTCAACCCTATATTTCACCCTGCAGTTACGGCGAGTTGGATTCGTGCTTCCGTCCCGGGTGCCCGTTTGGTTCGTATTGCCGAGGCAGTTCAAGAATTTTCTGGGATTTCATTTGATTCAGATTCAGAAATGTCAGGAAGTGATGATGTTTTCTCTACCCAATCTGTTGGTGGTTCTGTTGCTTTGGGTCAGTCAGGTCTGAACGATATGTCTATGGAGGAGATGAGAGCTACTTTGGAGGCTGCTCTAGCTCGTGAACGTGAGTCTCATTTGCTTACCCAGACTGCTAAGGCTCAGGAGGAAGAAGCGCATGCTCGTTTTGTTGAGTCTATGCGTGCCCGTGGGATTGCGGTGCTTCACCGGGATGACGGTTCTTATGAAGAGATTACTGAAGACAACAACACTGGGATTGGATCTGCTTCTCCCCTGCTCCAACCTATTCATCACTCCTCACCTCAACCCACTTATCATGCCATGCCTCCTCCCCTTAATTACGCTCCTCACCCTGTCCGCATGTCAGCGCAGGAGATGACCATGAATGTACAAGGAAGGATTCCTCCTCCAGTCTCTCAGGTCCAAAGTCAAGGTGCTCAGGGTGGATTCGGCAAGAGTGGTAGTCAGCCGCCGAACTTCTTCAATTTAACTTCTTCTCCAGCTCCTAATACCTCGATGCCTCCGGGTCAGTATGGGTTTTAGTTTTAAGGGGTTATTCTCAGCCTCAGGACAGTGTTTATCAGAATGGTCTTCAGTATGGATAGTTTCGTCAGCAACAAGTTTTGAATGGTGCTTTTCAGGGTTCACAGCAACAAGTAGCTACACAGCATCGGGTAGCCAGTATCGTTTGTCGGGTAGCCAGGTTTGCCAAGACAGATTCCCACAGTATTCTCATAACCAGTCTCAGTTTCAAGGTGGTTTATCCCAACCTGTGGTATGTTCCCCTCTTACTCAGCACTTGTACGGTTCTACTCCTTACTCGGCTCCTTGTGTGAATGTCGGGGCTTCAGCTCAAAGTCATTTCGGGTATCAATCAGCTCAACTTGGTCCTCAGCAGCCCAATGTTCAGAATTTGGGGCAGTTTAATAGGTATGATCTATATGGAAATAGGGTGCCAAGTTCGGTGAGTTTGTTAGATAGCAGAATAAATGTTCCTAGTACTTCGGCCTTCCTCCGGCTGCTTTGACTGTTAGGCATGTTCCAGAAGTTCCGTCTGCTTTTCCGGTACCCTCTTCAACTATTGCTCCTACTATTCCTCAGCTTCTAGGGATGACTCCAGAGGTGACTGCGTTGTTGAAGCAAATGCAGCAGCAGATCGACAAGTTGACAGTAGGGTCCAGTGGTCTCAAGGTAGTTGATCCGGGTCAGGTGACACCCCTCCCACATAAATTCAAAATGCCTAAAATGGAGTTTGATGGTACATCATGTCCGAAGACTCATATTGATACTTATGTAATGACAATGGGAGCGATGGATTGTACTCCTGAATTCATGGCTTCGCATTTCCATCTTACTCTTAAGGGCCCAGCACTTACATGGTTCCTCGCCTTGAAGCAAGAGAGTCGTTCTACTTGGAGCCAGATTACCGAAACCTTTCTTGAGAAGTATAGGGGAAATCTTGAATGGCGCACGACTAGAAATGATTTGGTCGGTACTATTCAAAAGAGTGATGAATCGATCACTGAATTTTACAAGAGGTTGAATGCCAAGCTAAATGAGTTGTCCGAGTCGATTCCTTTGCAAGACCAAAAGGACATTTTCTTGTCTTGTGTGAAGCTAGTGTTGCGTGAAGCTATTGGGAATGGATGGTACCCTGATTTGAGAGAGATGGTAGGGATGGGTGCCCGAAGTGAGAATAGACTTTTCAACCTTGCCCCGAGTACCAATTCTAGTGGTAGCAGTGGAGGTGGAGGATACCGTTATAGAGCAGCTAACCCAGTTTCCTCAATGGCTCCAAAAGGGAAAGAGGTCACCAAATATAGTAGTGTCAACAACTTGCAAGGAGGAAATAGTAGTGGGCAGAATGGCGGAAGGTTCCAGCCTCGACAGCAGTAAAGGTTTGATGATCTGGGTATGACTACCGAGGAGGTCTTTAATGGTTTGATCAGGACTGGAATGATTAAGCAGCTAGATAACTACAATCCTCCCATTCCTAACCCCAACCTTGATACAAGCAAGTACTGCAGATTTCACCAATACCCTGGGCATACTACCAACGCTTGTGTTACTCTGAAGAAGATCATTCAAAGATTGGTTTATGAAAAGAAGATTGAGAAATCTCCTCGTCCGAACATTGTCAAGAACCCTCTGCCGAGCAATAGTGTGAATTTGATTGATTTTGGCCATGACTATTTTGTGAACATGTTAGAATTTGGTGAGTCTGTAGGTGACAACTGTAGGGATGATTGTAAGTCCAAGGAAGTCATTTCTGATGTAACCCGTTTTATTGATGAAATGAAAGACAATTTCTGTTATGTTTTGTACCTCGATGATTTGCGTGAGTTAAATAATTCTGTTGATTATGACGAGTGTGAGGAGCAGTTGGTTATCAATGCTATCTCTTCTATAGCTCCGAAAGATTCTCCACTTTCTTTGGAAGAACTTAAGGTGGCAGCTAGTTTGGAAGCACCTTTGTCAGTAAGTCAGATAAGGCAAGCAGCTTGGCCTTACAGTACTCGTTCGGCTCCATTGACATTGGCTGAGCTTAAGGAGGCCAGCAAAAGCTTTGTGGTTGAAGATGATAAGGAAGTCAATTTGCTTACTAGGTCAGGCAGAATGATAGGTACAGATGGCGCTGGACCGTCTGGAAAAGACAAGGGAATTGCAGTTTCAAATCCTCAAGCTTCGCGAAATCCTTATAGACTAGCTGGAGAGGAGGTAGTCCAGGATGATCCAATTTTGACCCAGCTAAAGAAAACTCAGGCCGACATTTCTTTGTGGTCATTGCTTACCTTGTCTTATCCCCATAAGCTGAAGTTGGAAGAAGCTCTATCCAAGACTAGGGTGTCTGTCAATGCAACCCCGGACGAAGCATGTCAGTTGATTGGGACAGCCCAGTACGGAAATATTATCACTTTCACAGAGCTTGATTTGCCTCCCTATGGATCAAATCACAATGAGTCTTTGCATATTACCGTGCCTTTGGAGGGGCGCCAAATCCCTCACGTGTTGGTGGATAATGGCTCAGCCGTGAATGTGCTTCCAGCAAAAATGATGAGCATGCTGGATATTGATGCAACGAGTCTCAAACCGTCCAACCAAACCATCAAAGCCTATGATTCGACTTCTAGGGCAATTTTGGGGATTGTTTCCTTGAATTTGTTATTCGGAGGTAAAGAAATGGAGGTGGAGTTCCAAGTAATTGATATCCCTGTTACGTTTTCAGCATTATTGGGGAGGCCTTGGATACATGAGTTTGGAGCAATAGCCTGTATACTACACCAGTGCGTGAAATTTGTCCAGCACAGTATATTGACAACTATTTATGGAGATAGTGTCACCATTGAAGGGACTAGCACTAGTACTATGCCTGTGATGGAGATTAAGCTTGACCAGGAAAATCTAATGCTTAGCGGGTTTACAATTGAAAAGCCGAAGGGGCAGGTCTGTGCTATTGAACTGACAACTTCCTCAGATATGATTCCTCCTATATTAAGAATGATGCGAGGCATGAATTACATTCCTGTCCTAGGATTAGGGAAGTGCCAGCAAGGACAGTATAAGATTGAAATGCCTGAGCCTAAAAGAAACAAGCAAGGTTTGGGGTATGTCGTGACCAAAGAAGATAAGGCATATGACAAAGCTGAGGCACTCAAGGAGCGGATGACTCTCATTGCCGGGAAGAGGTATAAGAGGCCTGATGTGCGTCCCTACATTTGGTCTCATAATAAGCATTTTGTCAAGGAAAATGGTGAGATGTTCGTTTGTCCAGAGCTGAAGTTAAGTCAGATGAAAGAAAGGATGGAAGTGATACGAAATATTTCTCCCAGTCAGGACCCAATGAAAGAGATGTTCATTAGTCTGCCCAGGAGGCCAGGTGTGACTGCCACGTACGAAAATAGTTATCATTTTTGGGGACCTGACTATGTCGATCAGTTTGAGAAGCTTGCTTTGAATGAGCCTGTAGTCAACAAGATTCGTGGTGCCGATCCCGTGGATGTGGGTCAAGATTTATCAAACTTGTTTGGAGGTCTGGGGTTATTAGAGTCTGGAAGTGTTATGCACACAGTTGAGTTGCCTGCGGAGAAGGTTGTTGCTGCTAAGGATCCCCTGGATTTGATTATTTTTCCTCAGATGATGATGTGGTAGCTGTGCTTGAATTTGAGAATGAGCCGGTGGTGGACCCGCACACTTTGGTGACAGTTGCAGAGATGCCCTTGAAGAATTGGACTTCCTTCAAAGGACCCGTTGCCAGTAGAGAGACTATGATCAGAAGCTCGGGCTGAAACCTCGTCCCGGTCCTTCTTTGTCCAAATTTGCTCCTCATTTCTTGAGTTGTTCTTCCGAGTCTCTTGTAATCAAGTTCGAGTCTAGTGATAGGTCCGATGTCCTCATGACTGAGGACCATCGTTGTGTTGTTGATGCTGTCTTTCCGTTTTCTCTTAATGAAATAATTGATCTTTCTGAGTATCCCTTAAT
This sequence comes from Adenophora triphylla var. japonica, assembly GCA_022495995.1. Classification (NCBI taxonomy): domain Eukaryota; kingdom Viridiplantae; phylum Streptophyta; class Magnoliopsida; order Asterales; family Campanulaceae; genus Adenophora; species Adenophora triphylla. The sequence continues at coordinate 52,507 of JAFEMH010005886.1, forward strand.
TGCAAATTTAACGATTGAATGCTTAACTAAAAATGAGCATAAAGACTTAAAAATAATTAAGCAAGATTCAATCGAAAATAATGCAGACACAATAGATGAACAATTTTTAGATAATAATTCAAAGCAGGTTTGTGACCGAAAGGAAAGCTGGGCCCAAGCTGCCGATGAGGTATTGACCACGGTGAATCTGGGAACAGCCGAGGAGCCCAAAGAGACACAGATTGGTAGCTTCTTCTCCGGAGCCGAGGGCGATGCCTTGGTTGAGCTTCTCAAAGAATTTGTAGATGTTTTTGCTTGGTCCTACAAATATATGCCTGGGTTGGACACGTCTATTGTGGAGCACCGGATACCCCTAGATGCAGATGCCAAGCCGATCAAGCAAAAGCTGCGACGGATCAAGCCCGAATGGTCTTTGCAGGTTAAGGAGGAAATCGAGAAACTCCTGAGAGTGGGCTTCATTAAGGTGATTGAATATCCAACTTGGCTTGTGATTATTGTAACAGTCACTAAGGCAAATGGGAAGGTGCGGGTTTGTGTAGACTTCTGAGATCTTAACAAAGCCAGTCCCAAGGATGACTTCCCTCTGCCAAACATAGACATGCTCGTAGATGCGACGGCGAATTATGAAGTCAAATCTTTTGTTGATGGTTTTGCTGGGTATAATCAGATCAAAATGGCTGAAGCAGATCAAGAAAAGATAGCGTTTACTACTCCTTGGGGTACTTACTACTATAGAGTGATGTCGTTCGGATTGAAGAATGTTGGGGGTACCTATCAAAGGGCCGTCACTACTCTCTTCCATGATATGATCCACAAGGAAATTGAGGTGTATGTTGACGACATGATCATTCATTCAAAGGGGTCAGATGGGCAGCACTTTATTGATCTGAGGAAATTCTTCAACAGACTACGGGAGCATTCCATGAGATTGAATCCAGCAAAGTGCACCTTTGGGGTTGTCTGTGGCAAGGTCTTGGGGTACATGGTCACAGAACGTGGTATTGAGGTGGATTCGAGAAATATCAAAGCAATCATCGAGATGAAGCCGCCGAGGACTGTGTCTGAGGTAAAGGGTTTTATGGGCCGTCTACAGTATATCAGTCGATTTGTCAACCAGCTGACCTCAATGTGCGAGCCGATATTCAAGTTGCTGAAAAAGAACCAGGAGGTGATTTGGAATGAAGAGTGCCAGTTATCTTTCAAAAAGATCAAAGCTTATCTCGTCAATCCCCCATCCTCTGTCCACCGCATGGGAGCAAGCCTCTGCTTTTATACTTGACAGTAACAGATACGGCCGTTGGAGCCATGCTAGCGCAAGAAAAGAAGGAATCCAGGGTAGAAAATGCCATCTATTTTGTCAGCCGTAAACTCCAGGAAAGCGAGTTGAATTATTCCGCTCTGGAAAAGACGTGTGCAGCTTTGGTTTGGGTGGTTGGAAAGTTAAAACATTACATGCTGTCTCACACAGTGCATCTGGTCTCTAAAATAGACCCGATTAAGTACTTGTTTCAAATTGACAGAGGCAGTATATTTACCAACCTCGCAAAATGGACTTTCTTCCTAGCAGAGTTCGATATCAAGTATGTGACCCGAAAGGCAATCAAGGGGCAAGCTTTGGCTGACTCTCCCAGTACAGAAGTTCGAGGGCCAGATCTTCAATTTCCTGATGAGGGAATCTTTGTGGTAGAAAGCGGCAACCGATGGCAGCTATTCTTCGATGGTGCAGCAAATAAGAGAGGTAATGGCATTGGGATGGTTTTGGTGGATCCGAATGACATGCACACTCCTATTGCCATCAAACTAAACTTCTTAGTTACCAACAATGCAGCTGAGTATGAAGCCTGCATAGCTGGTCTTGAGGCTTCCCTCGAGCGGAATATCGATGAGCTAAAAGTGTTTGGCGATTCTCAGCTGATAATCAACCAAGCTGCCAATAGATGGAAAACGATGGATCCTTGTCTCCAGAAGTACCATTCTTATATCGCAGAGCTCGTTGGTCAGTTTAAGGAAGTGACATTCCAGTTCCTGCCGCGGGATAAGAACAGATTCGCTGATGCATTAGCTACTTTGGCTTCTTTAGTGGAAATACCAGAAGGTAAGTCGATCAAGCCTTTCAGAGTCGGGAGGCGGGAGAGTCCGGCCTATTGTTGCAAAATCGAGCTTGAAACCGTCAATGAGCCTTGGTACATCCAGATCTTTCAGTTTCTCAAGCATGGTGAAGCATCCTTCCCTGTTGATGAAGAGGGTGACCTAAAAGGTATGCGAGCCAAGAGTCTGCAAGCTCTAAAAAGGCTATCGGCACAATATGTCATACTCGGTGACGAGTTATGGAAGAAAAGGGAAGGTTGTCCACTCCTGCTCTGCATCAGTAAAGAAAAAGCTCAAAGGGTAATGGAAGACGTTCATAACGGTGCCTGCGGACCACATACGAATGCTCGATCCCTAATGCACAACATCATCAGACTGGGTTACTTCTGGATCACAATGGAGACGGATTGCATCCAATTTGTGCGGACTTGTGACAAGTGTCAGCATTTCTCCAACTTGAACCATATTCCTCCTCATGATCTGTACTGCATGACGACCCCTTGGCCCTTTGCAACTTGGGGAATTGATGTCATCGAGAAGATAACTCCATCCGGAAGCAACGGACATTCATTTGTTTTAATCGCAGTAGATTACTTCACAAAATGGGTTGAAGTTGCGTCTTAGAAAGTACTTACGACCAAGAAAGTTGCTCGCTTCATAAAAGAACAAATCTTTTGCCAATATGGAGTCCCGAACGAGATCATCTTTGATAACGGATCTCATTTTGAAGGAGAGACCGATCGGCTGCTCACAGAGTACAGGTTAAGCGCTATAAGTCATCGCCGTATAGACCGCAGACCAACGGTGCTGTAGAGGCTGCCAACAAAAACCTTGAGCGAATTATCAAGAAAATGGTCAAGCGAGGACGGGATTGGCCAGAGAAACTTCACCTAGCATTATGGGGCTACCGCACTTCACTTCGAACTGCTACCGGTGCAACTCCATACGCCTTAACTTATGGAATGGAGGCTGTTATGCCAATTGAACTAGAAATTCCATCCCTCAGAGTATTGCTTGAGAAAGAAGTCAATGAGATCGACTGGCTCCAGAGTCGATACAATGAGCTAGCACTACTTGATGAGCGCAGATTAAAGGCTATGGAGCATAATCGGGCGTATCAGAAGAGAACGGCTCGTGCTTTTGACAAGAAGGTGAAGCCTCGTGATATCAAGGTTGGTGACCTAGTCCTCAAGATGAAGCCATTAAATCAGAGCAGTGCGTTGGGCAAATGGGCACCTGTCTGGGTTGGGCCGTTCTTGGTAAAGAAAATCTTCTCCGGAGGAGCTATGCAACTAACAGATTTGGATGGCAATCCGTTCATGCACCCAGTCAAAGGCGACAAGCTGCGGCGGTACTATATTTGATCGAGTCTTCCCCTCTGCATAAAAAATGTATAAAATAAATAAATATAATAATAAAAAATGATGAATAAAAGGCGCAATAAAATTGTCCCAGATGAGACTGAAAACCTCCCAAAAGGCAGTCCATGCAAAAATAAGGGACGCACCCGGTGCTAAAAGAATATACCCAACTAGACTGAAAACCCTAAAAATGGGTAGTTTAGGTAAAAAACAGGGTTGCACCATGTCCTTCTTCTATCTCCCCTTTCTTAAACACCAAAGTTAATTGAGTCGAACTACGGAGACCTGAGCCCCTTAGTTCTCTTTGTAAAAGGGGAACGTGGCAACCACTTGTGGTTCGGTCTAAAATGCTGCAAAATCTCAAATCTTGTCAAGAGATGGTGCTTTCAAATTGCCAAAATGTATTTTGATTACAACTCCAAAGCTATTCAAAGATTCATTACAAGTTAATATTCTTTTTGATGAGTTCAAGCACGGCCTGCTTTCGACTCACATAACCTGCTGCGAATAAAAACAATAAAAATTTTCAAAATTATAACATCTATTTGTGTCTGCAATAAGCAATTGGGGATACTCATGTTCCATACAATAATCTCTTTCTCGAAAATAAAAATGTACAAATAAAAGTGTCTCATATCTCTCAATAAAGAGTCTATGAGTTCGTTCCCACTCCCGAACTTGAGTGTCTACTCTTCCTCTTCCTCGGTCCCCGGGAGGTCTTTGGCCTAGGAATGTCGAAAAGGTCAATTTGAGCTCGTCCTAGCTCAGGTATAGTGTGATCCGGCGGATCGATGAGCCCAGTCTCTCTCAAAGCTGCCCTAGCAGTCCTCTCTGCGAGCTATCACCTCGGGATCATCTCTCATAGCAGCTCTCCGAAGCTCTTGCCTTCGATAGTCCTCTACAACATCACAGTGACATCATCTGGGTTCCCCTGGGCCTCCACATCTCTGAAAGATCGTCTGGTCGGATAGTCTGCCCCAAGGTATTCCCGACGGCGAGCCTCTATCGTCAATTGCACTGGACCCCGTTGCTCCTCATACCAAATCACATATTCTGTGGTCAAGAATGTAATACCTCGGGCTTGGCGAAGAAGTGTTTGAGTAGGCAGAAAACCCTCCAGAAAGGATCTGCTGAAAAACTGCATAGTCTGGGGCTCAGTCATGCTCATCGGAGTAGTATCAGTCATCAGTCTCTCTCTCAAAGTCTTGACAATCTGATGCGGGTACCCATACTGTCTGCTCACTAATGATGGGATACAGAAAGAGGATACATGCAACCCTGGCAGCTTGACTACCACCGACCCATCCTGAATATCCCTCATGGTCTGTAGCCTCCATGCCGGAACCCAAAAACTCAGATCAGCAGTCCCATATCGCGTCAATCTCATCTGTCAGCTATCAGCAGCTGTATCTCTCAGCATCCTGCGTTGCCCTGTCACCCAAGGCATCGCTGTCTGCCCCTCTGGTAGTGGCATAATCAAGCGGAACCTCTCAGAAAGCCATAAGGATAATAAACTGGGGCTGCCTGCACCCATGAAATCAGATCCTCCTGCCAGCCTATCAATGCCATGGTATATCTCAGCCAGCAGCAGCAGCGGTACAATATCCATCTCTCCCTGTCCAGACTAGACTTGACGAAGGTCCACACCTTGATCACCCCTGAGTTGTCTAACTATCTCCAGTAATGTGCCCGGGCAGACTCCGATGTACCCACAGAAATAATGGGCCGACAGGGTAAGCAGTATTAATATATCCAGAGATGTAGAAAGGTTGAACAGCTCAGGACTGGATAGACGCAATCTGGCCATCCGGGTCAATCTATAATCCTATCACCAAGGATCATGGGTGCTACCTGATCTGCTGGTAAACCCAAGAAGTCTGATAACTGCTCCGTAATCGACCGTCTGTCCCGCGGAAATGATATGGTCTTCGCCTCGCCCATAGGCGTCAAATCATTGTATGACAAAGTGAACACATGTGGCTCCGAATCCCAAAAGCATGAAGCAGCTTGGAGTAAATCCCAATCAATTCTCCAATCTTTCAAAGACCAAATGCATGGCATGTTGTACCTCTTATCAATAAGTTTCTTATGGTGCTTTTGGTGAAATCGCGAAATTTCAATGAAGTCTTGGTGAAATTGATACTCCCGGGAAGCTACTTCTCTTTTGTAATGCTCCATTGCAGTCGAAAGTTTCAATCTTTGTCAAAGAAATCGCTTATCACTCAAACTGGGGCTGTTGGGATTTTTATCTTGAAAAAGCAGTGTCTACAAATGAATTCGAAGCTGGGTTTAAAAAGCCTGTTACGAGCTTCCTTTAGTCGTGCGACATAACTTGCCAGGCTGGAAGGGCATGTCGGGCGACACATCTGGCCAACATCAGACATCAGCAAAGTTGCTGCAAGCCTGTCTTCCCAAAGCACTCCCCGACTCGCTGTTGCTGCAAGACACCTCCCATACACACATACTCACATATATTCACTTCCATATACCAAAATGTAAATGCACGGTAAAGGGATCACTTCACCACATACATCCCTATACACACTCACTTGATACAGATTCAACACATCATCTCATGTACAAAATCCGGCAAAGCCGATCATTAATACAATTATCATCTTTCCTTTTTTTTTCATACAATCATCATCCCATTTTTAAAGTGGATGGTGTAAGTACCCAAATCCGGATCGTCAAAATCCATTAGAAAGTTAACCGGAATCCGTTAACTGGCCCGCTCCAGGTTAACCGGAACCCATTAAGCTCCCCGTTGCCAAGCCAACGAGACATCCCGGGACTGCCCCGTGCATCCCGACATCGAAAAGTACTTAACACACATCATCGCACGTAAAAGTACGGCTTTCCCTGAAAAACGCACTTTTCGGCACTTTCCGGGGGCGTTTCGAACATTTTCCGGACTGTTATTTTAAAAACGGACAAAACCGGGACCCGAAAACGAACTCCCACAAAGCCTGGTGAGTCATGGGACACGTGGCACGCATGCCACCTCCCTCTAGTCACCCTTCAATCAAAAATCAAGGAGAAAAGACTAAAATACCCCTGGTATACGCTCCCACGGACTCCTTTGCAGACTTTCAGAAATTGCCAGTAAGTCCCTCCAATTTCCAAAGTTTCACAAAACCCCCTGGATTTCAAGCTAAGTCCATCCGGACTCATGCTGAAATTTCACCTATAAATACCAAGGCTGTCAAATCCATTTAGAACAACAAATTTACTCTCCAAATTCACCATAGCCACGGCCCAACTGAGTTTCACCCCTTCCCGAGCCCCCGTTTCGTCTCGATTCGCATGAAACCTCCGTATTTCGATCAAATACACCCCTCACCACCTTAAAACACCATCCCAAACCATTTTCTGTATCCCATATACACCCCTCGAGCCAAAGGAGTCGACCCTAGCCATAGGTATAACTCCCTCTCCCTAATCTCTCGTTCCGCCTCGGTTTATGCGCCAGTCGCTATAACCGTTTCGGACTAACATTATTGAAATGTAGACGCCTCCGTCTAACGGGGTCAGATACGTTTTAGCCCCTAGATCCTCTTCTCTTCCCGTAAGAGAAGTAATCTCGGGTTAAAACGGCATTTCGGCCCCGTTCCATTTAAATTTCTGTCATTTACAATTCCGGATCGATCGATCCGTCGAACGTCATTTAAATTTCTGTCATTTACAATTTCGGACCGTTTGATCCGTCGAACGTCATTTACATTTCATGCAACTTTACAATTCCGAGTCGTTTGGCTCGTCGATCGTCATTTACAATTCCGGATCGTTTGATTCCGTTGATACCGCACTTTAAATACTGTCATTTACAAAGTCCGACCCGTTTGGATCGTGATAGTATTTACTTTTCAAAGTCCGAGTCGCAACCCGATTCGTTTATTGCATGTCATTTAATACGTTTTTTCCCGTAAAAATCGTTAACAATGTAATGCCCGGTTCAAAACCGGAGTTCGACCTTCGAACTCTCTTTCAAAATGCGCGAAATGACGTTTGGCATCCAAACGATCATCTTCAAACTTAAAAGCCGACATTTGACATTCAAAATCATTTAATACGTTTTTTCCCGTAAAAATCGTTAACAATGACAAGCCCGGTTCAAAACCGGAGTTCGACCTTCGAACTCTCTTTCAAAATGCGCGAAATGACGTTTGGCATCCAAACGCTCATCTTCAAACTTAAAATCCGACGTTTGACATTCAAACGCTCTTTTCTTAAAAGTCAACATTTGACACTTAAGATAAACAGTTAAAATCAGCATTCGCTCCACTTTTCCTAAAAACTTCCAAAACCGACGTTTGTCATTCAAACGCTCGTTTAGAAAGGTAGAAAGACTCGTCATACGAGGCATTTCGGGTGATCTCGTAATACTCTTCCCGAAACGTAACGTGACCTCCGAACCTAACAATCTCTGGTACCAAAAAAAAGCTTTTTACTCATTTTTGCTACCAATAAAAATGACCCCCCATTTTCAAAGCCTTTTCCTAAGTTTTTGCTGCCAATAAAAACGACACCATTTTCACAAAAGCCGTTTCTCAACGTTTGGGCTCAAAATACAAAAACCGCATGGCGACTCCTCTCCTTCCCTAAAAGCGAGGTCTCAGACACCAACCCTCCGCGAAAGACAACCGCGTTTTCGCGCCCGCGCGAAAATCCCCGGGTAATTTCAGTTGGCGACTCCGCTGGGGACCTGGATACTTTTTTTCAAAACTGCCGTCAAAAAAGCCTTCCGTGGGTCAAACTTTCGTTTACCCTCCCTCGTTTTCGTGTGCGTGTGTTACTTTAAACCTCGAACGGTTTTTTCAAAGGCATTACATTGTCGTCTTTTCAAGATCATACCATGTTTGTATATCCCCATTCATGTTTGATTTTCATGCTATCTTTTGAACTGCGCATCAAAATTCTTTAAGACACATTCTGAAAAATCTATGTTTTACTCAGAAAAAGAATTTTAGTGACCGCACACTACTCGCACTTGCTGCCTCGGTACACCGCACTTCACGTGCACTTGCTGCCTCGGTACACTGCACACTACGACCCGTAACCCGGATGACCTGCTCGCTGCACCTCGGTTGGTCTGCCAGACACCTTTCGAGGGCGCACGGGGTCGTCCCAAACAGTCCATCCTAGCCCGTGTAAGCCATGCACTCTTTGTGTCACACTTCATCCAAGACCCCGGTTGGTTTTTGGCTTAGTTCGTGTCATAAAGCCTAAGTGTATGTTTTTTTACGCTGGGTTCCGCCACGAGTCAAGCTCGAGAGATTGAGACCAAAGGTCGTTCCCGACCCGAAGCCTTGAGCTTTTCAGCCTTGACTTTGACGCGGAGCTCTGCCGAAAAATATACCCGAAGGTTCAATGTGACACCGTGTCACCAAACCCTCATCGTATACATCGTGCCAGCCACAACTTAGCCAATGCCAAAAGCTAAGGCCCCTAGCGCAAGCGAGTCAGGAGAGGTCATGCCGAAATTTTGGCACGATCCCCGCCTTAACTTAAGGACGTTGACTTCGACTGTGGCTCGTGCGTCACATATGTTGGAAGTTTGCGTGATCAGCTAGCCTTAAGTTCACTTTTTCTTTTGTCGGTGGAACTCGCTTGCCTTATAGGACCTCGCTCGGGATTGTTAGTCCCGAGAAAGATGATCTACAAATGGAAACGAGGGGCTTATAAGCGTAGTGACGAGATCCACTGATTAGAGCTCTAGGGTTAGTTGCGAAAAAGAAGACACGCTCTTTTCCAACCGATTAGGACTCTGAGAAAATGTGTTTTAAATAAACATTAATCGGTAACTGCACATTGCACAAGCCCGAAACCTTGAGCCAAATACCCCTTTTCGAAGCCTAAACCCTGCCTTTCGTTCCCTATAGCGAGCAAAAAGTGGTTCAGATTTTCGGCCGCCGCCGCGTAATCACAAGCTACATAGCCGTCGACAGCTTTTCTGCTTCCCGCCCTCACTGTAATATCCGACATGTCTAGCTCACTGAGAAATCGTGACGGGAAGGACCCACGTCACCGGTGAATGTATATGACTTTGGAAGAAGACATCCGGGCTTGTGAGGTTCACAAGAGGCGTAAAGAAGATCAAGAAAATTTCGTGGTACAGCCTTTCCGAATGAGCGAGGTATAGCAGCCTATCCCCGCCGACGGTACTTTCGTCCCTAGTCGAGGATGACGATTCCCCGAAACCAGCTCCTCAAACCTTCAACCAGGTTCCTCCCCGCAAACTTACTGGGTGCCTTCGAACCAAGGAAACAATAACCTAGGCTTCACGTTGCCACCTCTCGTGGCAACCCCACCACATATGGCCGTGCCGTTGCTACTCCTATCACTCAATACCACCAAATAAGACCGCCGACCATCTCGCATGCATGCCAATATCCTTCAATACCCTCCCGGTTCATCCCGTTCCCTATACACGAATCCCAAAACACCGGGACAAACCCCGATACGCCTCGTAAAAGGCCCCCATATATCCACATATATCAAGCCTTCCACCTCCAATCACTACCGCTCACGTGGTAGCACCCGCGCCGAGCCTCACAACCCGCCACCGGACCCAACCTTAGCCTCGGATGGTCGAATGTATGAAAGACCCGAAAGCCACCATGAGCGCCTCAAAGCAGAAACGCTCAAATCCACGTATCCGGAATGGTCACGCCTCTCCCCGCCAAGTTCGTAATGCCGTAGATGGACCGATTCGACGGAACCGAATGTCCTCAAACGCATGTCGACACCTACATTCTCGGCATGAGAGCAAAGGAGCAACCCTCCAAGAAATGGCCGACCACTTCCAAAGATACGCTCAAAAGTTCGCTGCTACGATGGTTCCCGAGGGTCAAGCCTCGCAGATCGCCACACTGGGATCGATCGCAACATCTTCCCGGAACGGAAATGTATCCAACTTAGAGTGGGAAACAAGTCGTGAGGACTTAATCACCACTGGGCAGAAAGCGGATGAAAGCGTCGGAGAATTCTACAAAAGGTGGAGTTGGAAACTCTCCGAAATCATGGAGCCACTCTCCAAGGAGGAACAGATGCGGATCTTCAAGTCCTGCTTAAGACCGTCCATCAGAACTCTCATCAGTCATCATTTCTTCCCAGATCTCCGGGTCATGGTCAATGCCGGCTCACAGTTCGAGAGGGATCTCAAGGAGAATTTGGCTACTGCACAGCCATACAGATACCGATCAGCAGTTGCATTCAATCCCGCACCGACCCCCGGCAAAGGGAAAGATACGTCTGTCAACTGCATCCATCGTGACAGCAAGCCGGGCCACGTAAAACCCAGTCCCACAAAGCAACAATTCCACTCAGAAGCAGCCTGCCGTACACTTCGACAAGTTGGACATGCCGCTAAGCAAGATGCTAGAGGGGTTAATCAAGGAAGGTCTCCTTAAACCCGTTGCAAATTACAAACCCAAGAATCCCGTAGTCAATGCTGACAAGAGCAAGTACTGCGCCTTCCATCAGTATCACGGCCATACCACCGACAACTGCGTGGGGTTACGATACGAAATCCAGAACTTGATAGAGGAAGGAAAATTGGAGCGTCCCCGTGGACCCAATACAGTCGGAAATCCTTTCCCGAACAACAACAGTGTGAATGCCATTGAATGGGTGCCCAAGAAGATTGCCGCAGAGCCAATTCCTCCGCCTCTTCCAGCCGGGTCCTCATCAAATGTCCACATCGGGCCTACGATGAGCCAGGATCGATCCACATGCCCGGAGTACGAGTCCCAAGACATGGTCAGAGCAATCCTCCGAGAAAACAAGAAGAAGTCCTCTCAACAGTAAACCGAGAGAAAGATATGAAGCCGGAGACACCAAGTGTGGGTACACTGAGAGCCATCCGAGAGGTTCGACTACTACGTACTCTACTCCAAATTCCTCCCTTCCTCCAGGACATGCAAACTTTAGAGCGCATGTGTGGGAAAGTCGAAAAGTCCCGCCGACACCGTAGTTCGACCTGGGACATCGGAATACCTCGCATCTTGGTAATCTTATCGCGCGCCGCCGAAGCCTAACCCCGCGGATCGGGCCAAGGTTCAATTTGTCCACTTCCGAGCACGGACCGCAAAGGAAGATCAAAGTCACCCGGCACTCGCACTCGATCAACGTGCTAACCAAGGGAGGCAACCGCCACAAACAAACCTCAACACCATCCCGAGGCTCCAAATAAGGCTTTACCTCGCAAGAGGAAGACAGGAAACGGATGGCTTGATGACTCTCCTTCTTCGGATAGAGACCAGATCTACGATTCCCAACTGTATGGCAGTATGATCACTTTCTGTGATGAAGACCTGCCGAGAGATGCCTCGGGGCACAATGAAGCTCTGTACATCACTCTCAAGCTCAACACCATATCACTCCCCAGAGTATTGGTGGACAATGGGTCAGCCGTTAACATCCTCCCTCTCAGCATGATGCCCTACGCATCAACGAAAGCCACTTGATTCCATCAACCCTGACTATCAAGGCCTACGACAGCACGTCTCGTCCCATCCTGGGGACGGTGACTCTGGAGCTCTGGTTCGAAACCCAAATGGTGCCAGCAAAATTCCACGTGATGGACATTTCGTCCGAATTCACAGCTCTGTTGGGACGCCCTAGGCTACATCACATGAAAGCCATAGCTTCCACTCTCCATCAGTGCGTCAAGTTCATTAACAGGAGGGGAGATCTTGAAGTCATCAAAGGGGACAGTTTCCTCATAGGAAACGAAGCTGAGACAGCAGCCAAGCGTGCCCGCAGCCAAGCACCGGGGCTACCTCCTTCAAATCAACCAAGGGACTATCGGGGCAAATCTCATCGTAATCCTTCGTAGTCCTGAGATGCTAACTACGCCAACGTACTCGAGCAAAGTGCACTCGGCAGCCCGATACATCAAGTTCAACTGTCGCTTCCAACATTTGGAGTGCATCGAAAGAAACACCGAGCATCGCCATGATGCGGGCACATAAACCCCGTCTCCAATCGGAGATTCGTCAGCATTCTTCAAGCCAACTCTCTGGCCCCGCCAGGCGAAGAGATTTTCGTGATAAAGGTCAACAAGCACCGCCATACTCGTCTTGAATGCATGGACGTCGTATGGGATGTCCTCCACGAGGAATTGCCCGCTGAACCCCTCTTCTCCAACGAAGGGCATGATGTTTTTCTAGCAGCTCCAGCAGCGCAGCAGGACGCAAGGCGTCCTTATATTTGGGTTGAGCCGTCAGACGGCGATGAATCAGGACTCTCCGAAGTCGAGGACGCCAGCATCCGCTGCGATCCCTCGCATTCACATGCTCGCTCGAGGACGGCACCTGCTCCGATCGTGTCACCTACGACTGTGGCTCCAACTCCATGGAGATTGTCAAGCTCAACGTCCAAAGACATGTGCAGCCTATCCGACAATTGGAAGCAACCGGTTGACACGACGAAGAACCCTCTCGATCAAGTGATCGACGACGACTTCGTCAACATCATCTATTCCGTATATCCCGATGATACCAAGGATCCGGTCCTTTTTATCAGATTTTGCAACGCCAAAGTTACCCTCGACGACTGCCTGCTCATGGTAAACGAGGCCCTGGCTAACCGAGCCCAGAGCTCATCATCACTTCCGACTACTAGCCCCAGTGGCAACCGGCCCGTGCCGTCAGTCAATCTTAAAGCCACAAGCGCCGCCAACGCCGAGGGCAACAGCGCAGGAGACAAAGCTCCTCACCCGGCTACAAATCAGATCAACCTCGGGAATGCTTCCGACAGCCACCCCGAAAACATTTGTAAAGGTCTTCCCCGCAAGACAGAGTCAGCTTCCGACGAGGGAAATGACCACCTCAGCATCAACATGCTCAAGTTGGATTCTGCTCCCAGTCATCACGGCTACGGATTCAGACATCTCGCCAGCAAACTGCTAGCCCTGATAGACTTGGCGATCCAACGAGATTACGAGACTATCAACATCGCAGAATTCAACACCCCCGTGTGTTCAATCAAGCAGATATGGGCGAACTTCTTGGTAACCGAGATCAAGGAAGGCCGCATGGAATGTCCCAGCCCGACTTCCTTCGTCAACATAATCCAAGTGTTTCCGCCGTTCGGAGATTTGGATGTGATCACAGTTCTAGACACTATTCAAACGGCGCGCACCGACGGAGACTGCTTAGCTCTCGCAAGGAAGGCTCTCATGGAACTAGCCGCTCAAGAGAACCGTCTCTGGGACGAAAACCAAGCTCAAAAGACCCACAGGGACCAAGCCCTTAAAGTGTCACAAGCAGCTTCAGACAGAAAGCTAGAGGCCACTCTAGACTCGCCCGACCTCGTGGTTTTGCTCACGGCAACTTCCTCGACTACCGTCTGTTCTCATCCAACCCCCTCTGCCAAACGAGGGTGGTCAACGGTCCCGATGACCTAGGAGATGGAATGGCATAGCAAAATGAATACCAGCGCTTATCTCCCCGAGGAAAGCAAGTTCTCTGTGAAAGCGACAACGAAGACGATGAAACCATTCTCTTCCAAGCCAGGCATGAGGTTAACAAAACCGGAATCCCAAGGGTCCTGGGAGGATGGAAACGAATCATTTCTGCACTCAAACTAAAAGGCCAACTGGGAGAGGAAGGTCTATTCAAAAACAAGAGAAAGATGGAAATTCATCTCCAGCAACTACTCAGGGAGATTCCACAGTCTGCGGCCTTCGTTTACAAAAACGATCAACTGGGACAGCAACCAGTTACATGGGCAGATGTTTGGGAAGCCGTGTACTCGCCTTCCGACATACCCGCCACTCAGATAAAGAGGAAAGGAAAGCTCTCCCCAATGGAGGTTTACCAAGATTGCCGCGCACAGTTCAAGGAAGCATTGGCTATTCTCACATGGGAAGAAACGCAGGCACTAACTCTCGACGCAGGCTCTGCTGCAAGAAAGTTAATCTGGGCCAAGAGTGGAGGAAAACTAGCAAACCATGAGTATCGCTGCACCCAACCTGTAATGCCCCGAGTATGCTCAAGAAGAAGGAAAGGAGCGCGGTATACCGTGAAGAGATCAAGGAGACTGCTCGCCCGAACCAAGAACTCTCCAACCTCCCCGAGAGGGTCGCAACGCACAAGCCGCTCCTCGGCAACCATTGCACATTGACGTTCGAACAACAAGGCAATCCATAAACTACCTCCCCACGGAGGCACCCAAGCCTGTATCCTAGGACATAATCCGTAAAGCTGCTGAAGCTCCCAGGAAATTCATCTACAGTCAATGAATTGAAGGAAGACATGTGGCCCTACGCTACGAGGAATCCTCCTCTAACTATGGCTCAACTTAGAGCGGCCTGTTCAGAAGGAGCCAAACCTGGTGTCAGCGTTCTAACCCGATCGGGTCAAATCCATACATTACCACCTAAGGCCACCAAAAAGCCGACGGAGCCAGAACTGCAACCCGACCAGCCCGAAGACGCAAGTTCCCGAAAGAGGACCCGATCCTCACTCGCCTCAAGCAAACCCAGCGAACATTTCCCTCGGTCCCTCGCCACATCTTCATATCCTCACAAGCTCAAGCTAGAGGAGAGTCTGGCCCGTACCATGGTCCCCGTGGATGCAACCCCAGACGAAGTCATTCAGATATATCGGAAACATCCACTACGGCAACATTATCACCTTCACAGATTTGGACCTTCCAAAATTTGGGGTTGATCACAATGAGCCGCTCATCATCACAGTCCAGCTGGATGAGCGTCGCCTTCCCCGCATATTGGTAGACGGAGGTTCCGGAATGAATGTCTTGCCCGCCAAGATGATGGACCTGCTTGACATCAAGCCTACAGATCTGAAGCCTTCAGTCCACACTGTCAAGGCCTATGACTCTACTTCTCGTGCGGCTTCTGGGCCGCTACTCTTAATATCTCGGTTCTAAGCAAGCGGATGATCCCCACCGAATTCCAAGTGTCGACATTCCAATCACTTTCACAGCCATCATGGGGTGTCCCCGGGCCGCATCGATCAATGGCGTGGCATCCACCCTTCATCGTCTCAAGTTCATGCAAGGCAACGAAGCTAACCACGCCTACGGCGACAGCTCACCACCGAGGGGACCAGCACCAACGACATTCCAGTGTTAGAAATCAAGCATAATGACGACATGGCATTAACTGGATTCACTCTGGAGACCTCCAAGATCCAAATATGCAACATGGACCCTCCACAGACAAGATTCCTCCTGCCATGAAGATGATGAAACTCATGAACTTCATCCCAGGACTGGGGCTCGGCAAAAGGTTACTAGGCCAACACCAAGTCATCGAAGACAAGGACCACACTATGGTCCAGGGGCTTGGTTACGTGCCAACACCGGCTGACATCAAGGAAGACAAAAGGCTCGCCCGCACCAAGGCAGCAGCCCGCAAAAGGGGAACCTCCGACGGCACACCCAACCTCCGACCTTACAGTTTCAACCTCGCTCATTACTTCACCAGGGGAACCGACAGCAGAACTGAGGAGACCGACAGCAGAACCGACAGCAGAACTGAGGGGACCGACAAGGGAACCGACAGCAGAACTGAGGGAACCGACAGCAGAACTGAGGGAACCGACAGCAGAACTGAGGGGACCGACAGCGGAACCGACAAAGAAACCGAGGGGACCGAGAATGAACCGATGAAGATGAGAAAGAAGTGTGGATAGTCCGTATAGAGACTACGTAAAGGATGGAAAAGCTAGCACGGGACCTCAAGCGTTTTAGAGGACTCAAGGCTAATCTCGATAAGGGGAGCGTTCTCGACGTCACAAAGCCTCTACCTCGGATCAACCGCCACCAGTCCCAAAGAAGAGTACACATTCAAAGGAATCCCATACTTGGAGGAGCAACTCAAGGCACTCTCTATGGGAAACAGCATTATTCGGATCACGCCGAGGTCACATTCGAGACAAGAGCTCCAAAGCGTAAGGAACCGTAATTCATAGAAGACGCTCTCAAAGGGACTCAAATTTCTACTACGTAGTCTTTTTTGAAGAAGTCATGGAGGTGCCAAACCCGATTGACTCCGGGTTCCGAAACAAAGCATGATCGCCATAATTGGGACAGCAGGCCAAGCCTCCCGATCCCCGAACCCTCATCAAGCATCCAAGAATGCCACCGAAGAACTAGGTTACTTTCACCGGACCAAGGGCAAGCCGTATTAAATGGAAGACAAGCCGGGCTCGCACCCACATCTCCCTAAACCCGGTCTTGAACCCTCTCGAGTCCGCCCTTGTAAAAGTCCAGCTGGGCCTCCCATGAGTCGTCCAACGGCCTTACGCCGAAGACTATGATAATGTAGCCAACCATGTATTTCCGTTCTCGTTTAATGAAAAGTCTCGGCCTTTCTGAGTATCCTCTCATTGCCACTTTAACAACCGATAAGTTAACAAACAACTTAAAAGACGTTAATAACTCAATTGATAAAGAAACAGTACACATTAAATGAACAATACATTAAGGAAGTTCTTAAGCGTGTAGTTGACCAAGAGGACAACCTAGCCCAAGCCGCCGAAGAGGTTATGACCAAAGTGAACCCGGGGGTCAAGCAAGAGCCTAAAGAGACACAAGGGAAGTTTCTTCGCCGATGCGTAAAAGAAGCCCCGATAAGCCTCCTCCGGAGTATGTTGACGTGTTCGCCCGGTCATACCAGACATGCCAGACTCGATCCCTCGATCGTGGAGCACGTAATTCCCCCGGATCCCGAATCCAAGCCTCACAAATGTAAGTTGCGCAAGATCAAGACAGAGTGGTCCTTGCAAGTTAAAGAAGAAATTGAGAAAATGCTCCGAGTTGGTTTCATCGTAGTGATTGAGTACTCAACTCGGCTTTCCAACATCGTGACGGTCACCAAGGCCAATGGAAAGGTCGATGCCGTGATTTTTGGGATCTCAACAAGGCCAGCCCTAAAGATGATTTCCCATCGCCTAACATCGACATGCTAGTCGACACCACGACAAATTTCGAAGTAAAATCCTTCGTGGATGGGTTCGCCGGATACAACCGTATCAAAATGTCCGAGGAAGATCAAGCCAAGATCGCTTCACTACTCCGCGGGGACATACCGCTACACGGCCATGCCGTTTCGGCCTAAAGAACGCCGGTCGCTTACTGGGCCGCAATGCCCTCTTCCATGACATGATTCACAAAGAAATCGAAGTATATGTCGACGACATGATCATCCATTCCGAGGATCGACATGCAAAGACATGACAAATCCGAGAAAGTTCTTCAACAGACTCGTAAAAGCACTCCATGAGATTGAACCCCGCCAAGTGCACATTCGGCGTCAAGCGAGGTAAAGTACCGGGGTACATGGTTACGTAAAGAGGTATTGTAGCCGATCCCAAGAAAATTAAGGCCATCATCGACACGAAGCCGCCTCGTACTTTGACGTAAGTAAAGAGCTTTATGGGAAGACTTCAAGACATCAATCGCTTCATCAACCAATTGACATCTCTCTACGAGCCCATGTTCAAACCGATGAAGAAGAATGCCGACATCAAATGGGACTTCGAGTGCCGAACAGCCTTTCGAGAAAATCAAGACCTACTTGGTGAATCCTCTAATTTCCGTGCCCGCCACATTGAAGACAAGCCACTACTCCCGTACTCGACAAGAATGCACACGTCAATCGGAGCAATGTCGGCACAAGAACGTAAAGATTCCAAGGTTGAGCATGCAATCTAATTTATAAGCCGGAAGCTTCAAGGAAGTGAACTCACTTACTCAAAGACTAGAGAAAACTTGTACCGCCTTGGTATGGGTAGTCGGGAAACCGAAACACTACATGTAGTCACATTCATGTGCTCCCCGGTCTCCAAAATGGACCCCGTCCGATATCTCTCTCGACAAACCATCCATGTCAATGCGACTAGCCAAGTGGTCATTCTTCCCGGCCGAGTTCGACATCAAGTACATGGTCGAAAATCCACAAAGGGTGCAGTAATGGCAGATCACCGGCGCACTTCCCAAGCAAAGGAACCTAAGGGTCCCGATCCGCAATTTCCTGACGACGGAATCTTTTCACTCGACAGCCGCAAACCGCGGGCAACTCTTCTTCGATGGGGCAGCCAACAAGAAAGGGAATGGTATTGGAATGCTCCTTGTCGATCCCAAGGACGAGCACACTCCCATAGCCATCAAGTCAATTTTGAAACAAACCAACAATGCCGCAGTAATACGAAGCTCGCACAGCCCGGAAGCCGCCCTCGAGCGCAACATATCGAACCGGGAAGTATACTGAGACTCAAAGATTGATCATCAATCAAGTGTTCAACAAATGGAAAACGGTAGATTCTCCTCCAAGTACCACGCGCATACGGAGGAGCTCATTGCTCGGCTCAAGGACATCTCTTTCCATTATTTGCCAAGAGACAGAACCGCTCGCAGATCGCCCGGCAACCCTCGCCTCTCTTGTCGAAATTCCCGATGGGAAATCAAGAAACCCCTCGAATAGGCGTACGGGAAACACCCACCTATTGCACGTGAGATCGAAATAAAAAATGAAACGATCGACGAACCCCGGTACAATCAAATCTACCAAGCACTCCAAAACGGAGAAGCTTCCTTCACAAATGAAGATGGAAAATACAAAGAAGTGGATCAAAGCCAAAAGCATGATGGCATTAAAATGCCCGGCATCCCATTTCATCAACTGGGGGTATGTTGTACAAGAAGCGCCACTAAGGGCCACTCCTTCTGTGTAAACAAAGAAAAAGCCGAGCTAATGAACGAAGTTCACAATGTAACCCGCGGTCCGCACATACGAACGCCCGAGCATTGACACGCATCATTCTCCGTATGGGATACTATTGATATCGATGGAAACAGATCGCATCCAGCTTCGTCCGAAGCCGCGACAAATGTCAACGGTTCTCCAACCTCAATCATGTCCCTCCTCATGAACTCTATTGCATGACTACACCACGGCCTTTCGCCACATGGGGAATCGACGTCATCGGCAAGATCACTCCACCAGGGAGCAATGGTCACGAGTTCATTCTATTCGCAGTCGACTACTTCACCCAATGGGTAGAAGCCGATCGTACAAGGTACTGAATTCTAAGAAGGTGGCCGAGTTCATCAAAGAGAACATCATGTGCCGATACGGAGTGCCCAACGAGATCATATCCGACAATGGGACTCACTTCAAGGAGATTGTGACCAACCGCCGACCGAACCCGTAGTCACACGTCACAAGTCTTCTCCCTACGTACCACAAACCAATGGTGCAAAGAGAGGCAAAGAAACAAGACTCTTGCAATGATAATCAGAAAGATGACAACCAGAGGTCGGGACTGGCCCGAAAAGCTACATCTAGCCCTCTGGAGATACAGAACATCAGTCAGAACCGCCACAGGGGAGACTCCGTTCTCACTTACTTATGGAATGGAAGCAATGTTACCCGTGGAATTGGAAATTCCATCCCTCCGAGTCCTCTTGGAAAACGGGATCAATGAAGTCGAATGGCTACAGAGCCGTCACGATGAACTTGCTCTACTCGACGAGCGCAGATTGAAAGCCATGGAGCATACTCGAGCCTACCAGAGCAGAATGGCTCGAGCATTCGACAAGAAAGTCAAGATCCGAGACATCAAAGAAGGCGATTTGGTGCTAAAGGAAAAGCCTCCTACGCAGACCAATCCCCTCGGAAAGTGGGAGCCTACCTGGATAGGACCATTCGTGGTACAAAGAATCTTCTCTGGAGGAGCCATGAAGTTAGCAGACTTGGACGGGAACCCTTTCGTTAACCCCGTGAACGGAAGCAAGCTCCGCAGATACTTCGTTTGAGGAAGAGCACGAGTCAACTCTCCTTCCCCATACACCACCCCTTAGTAAAATTAAAGTGCTAAAAGAGTAATACCCAACTGGATACATTCCCGCTAATGATCCAGGTAAAAAACAGGGTCGTACTTCTTTCGTCTTTGTTTTTCTCAAATTCACCTAAAAGTGTCGAACTACGGTGACCTGAGCCCCTTAGTCCAATTGTAAAAGGGGAACGTAGGCAGCCATCATTGGTTCGGTCTCAAAAACAAACAAAAAAAATACAATAAGCATCTATTGCTTGTGTTCCGAAAAACTCTTTTCAATTAACCTACAAATTCATTACGGTTAAAACAATCTTTGATGAGTTCAAGCACGGTCAACTCTTGACTCGCTACACGCTAGCAAAACTACAATAAAACATTAATCAGTTAATGTGTCGGCAATGACAGTGGGTGGATACTCTGGACAACAAGGTCAACCTAGTTTCCCATACTTGGTCCTTCATCCTTCTTCCCCTTCCCTTTCCCATGGCGAGTGTTCTTCACCTTCACAGGGAATATTCCGGTAGTCCTTCTACCTGGCTCAGGGACCCTTCCCGACGCCTCCATCAAACCTGTAGCTGTCCACGCATCCCTTTCCCTAGCTCTGTCCTGAGCCGCCTCTCTTTGAGCCATCATGACAGTGCTTTGATTGGCCTCCCGATCAGCATTGGCCTCATAGTCAGCCATGTCGTTCCCAGTACGATCCCGAGGGTTAGACCCCGCTTCGGTCCTCCTCAAGGTCGAACTGTCAAGGTGATCAGCACCCAACAGCTCACTCCGTCTCCACAAGATAGCCATCTGTATCTCCCATATACACTCTTCATACCGCTCGTATATCACAGAGATAGAATGAGCTCCCCTCTCCGGTGAAAGAGAACCCTGGCAGGAAAGGACGTGTATTGCCACCACCGTGTGAGCAGCAATAGCATCGAAGGATCTTCCATCAGCAGAACCAATGATGGAATGTAGAAAGACGTCTGAGACAGCCCCGGCACTCTGACAACCAATAGACCCTCCTGAGCGGTCCGACAAGTCTGTAATTTCCAGTGGGGAACCCACCATTGCAAGTGATGCGTGCGGAGTCTAGCCATCCAGAGCTCCAGCCACTCGATCGCCCTATCACCAGAGGACATCGAGAAAAGGACCAAGCGTCACACGACATTGGCACCTCGGGCATCATCTCAGCCTCTCCTCAACCACATGGTAAGCATAGCGGGACTCCCTCCCCACATGTATCGGCCGCCGGCCGCCATCCGACCTATGCTCAGAACGTCTCGCCCAAGACCAAAGGCACGATATCTCCCCTGCCTCCGATCGCTCACCAGTCCAAGACACCGTGATGGCACACACCCAGGGACGTGAACGTGAACAGAGCAGCGATCGCGCACAGAGCAAACGCGTCCCATGCGAAGATGCTTCCTTCAGCTCCAGCAAATCTATCGGGCAGTCCCGAAATGTCGACATAATCAGTGTTCAATATCAGCATCCCGTATGCTTCTCAAATGAGATACCAAGCGAGACACTAGCTTCTCAACAAAGGGGCCATGCCACCAAAGATACGGAAGAACTAGCTGTTCCGTCTCAGGTCCTCCCAGAATGGCCCGAAAATCTTCGAACGTAGGAGTGATTTCGTTGTACGAAAAGTTGTACACATTCCTCCGTATATCCCAGAAGTGAGCCGCTGCTCTCAAAAGATCCAAATCTGGCATGAGCTCCTTCAAAGCCCAAACAAATTTCATCCCGTAACAGCCTTCAAAAAACCCCTTGTTTTGCCTCGTGTGGTTCCGTACCTGTTGTGGGTATTTTTCAACATGGTGACATCTTCAGTTGATCCTGCATATCAAGATGTCATTACACTGTAAGTATTGTTCTAATATTTACTTATTTAATATTTCCTAATATTCTTATTCTTATTTTTCGGTAATTAAGAGAGGAATGCGGGATATTCTCCAGACGTTCAACGGACCTCCAACGGCTAGGGCGACTTGGTCTCACGGAGGTTGAAAGGATAAGCCAAAATCCTGAAATTGTAGGAACCGTATTGACTGCTTCATATTTACTTGTATTTAAGGGGAAATGGAGACGGAACATACACTAATGCTCACACGCACACACTCTACACACAAGCTCTTGTAATCCTCTCCATTATCTTCCAAAGTTGTATTCGTGATCATTATAGTGAAACTTTTGAGGTTGGAGACCTAACTCCCGGGGTTTTTTCCAAAGAGGTTGTCACCTCCAAGGTTTTCCTCGTTAACAAATCGTGGTGTCATTATCTCTTTTTCGTGCTTTTGTTCCATATAGTCGAATTCCACAGTCCCCTCCTTATTATCCAATCCACACACTAAACAAAGTTAAGATTCTACTCTATTGTTTTTTCTACCAAAACAATTTGGCGCCCATCGAGGGGCCTCGTGGTTTATCGGTTATTTGGATCATTTCCTAGTCAAATTCACTATGTCCGCACCCCCAATGTGTCCATTGCCGGCAAAGGTCCCGCCGTTGCTACGACATCGGGAGGCGTAACCGGCTTGTTACCACCACCTCCTCGAGGCCGGACCTCAGCCAACTCAACATACGAAGACTCCACAAAAGGGGACAACCTCTTCCAACGTAGAGGCGGACATCCGGAGTATCCTGACCAGGTTGAATCAAAGGTTGGACCAGCAAGACAGCAACTCGAAGGTGCTGACCAATTCCATGATTAAGATGCGTAAAGATCAATGGCTCATCGCGTCTCGGCTTGACAACATATCTCCCATTGCGTGCAAGGGTTCTCAACTTTGACAACACCGAGGATCTACATTCCGTAATGATTCATCCTAATGGGCGATCCTCCTCAAACTCATCCGTGACATCCTTAATGATGTCGACATCCTTGCCCGGGGATACCCCATTGACGCCGTTCTTCCGCAGATTCACCCCGTTCATCCCATTTATTGACAACACTACCGTTACGACTACTACGGACAACTACGGTTTGCTAAATAATCTTTTTAATAATAATAATTTCAATCGTATTCCTATGGGTGACCCTTTTGCGGGAAACCCACTAGCCAAACAGATGCGGGATCTCGAGAGAGCTAATAATGAATGTGCCGGCGTAACTCCCCCAATTCAACCGGTGACCTTGAAGCTGTTACAATCAATCTCGGTTTGTCCCGGCAATTGCAAATGTCGACATCCCGAAGCGTTTCGGTGTACCATCTATGAAGTTGTACGACGGCACCACGGACCCGCAGGAGCATGTTGCACACTATCAAGAAAAGATGGACATAATCCATATTCCGCTTCAATTCCAGGAGGCTTGCTTATGCGGGGATTTGGATCCACCTTGTCTGGACCAGCTCTCAAATGGGCGATTAGGCAACCCCTAGGTTCAATTGGTTCATACGCCCGGCTCATCAACATGTTCTATAACCAATTCTCATGCGATCGATAATTTGAAAGATTGACAAGTGATCTCTACAATGTGACCCAGCGGCCTAATGAAACTCTAAAGGATTATGTCCATCGGTTCAATAAGGAAGTGCTAGAAATTCCCAATCTTGACATGTCGACGACCACGAAGCATTCAAAATGGGGGTGAAGAAAGATTCACGGTACTATCGGGATTTGGTGATGACTCCTTGTAAGCGGTTGGAAGAAGTCGGGAGCGGGGCATTGAGATTCATAAGGCTGGAGAAAGATGAGGCTGCGAAGATCGAAGTCATCGTCCAAGATGTCGACATATGACCATCCCGACGTAAAGACCGAATCGTCCCATCGCAGAACAACCGTTCCAATCCTTATCCGAGAATTGACACTAGCAAAATTAATTCAATAGACGGTGAGGATGAAGATAATGATAATGTGCCTAACATTTCGATTATTGTTTTTACGTTGACATTTCGGGTGTACTCTGTGCAATGGGCAACCTGGGGGACAAAGCCGGATGGCCAAAGAAAATGGACAAAGCCACGGGATGGCGTGACAAATCAAAATGGTGCGCTTACCATGAAGACTTTGGACACGTTGCGAAGATTGCATCGCGCTAAGAAAGGAGATCAATTACTTGCTCTCGAAAGGACATCTTAAGGAGGCCGTTGGGATTCGGAAAGAAGAAGGCCGAAAATGCGGAAGCTCCTCATGAAGGTGAAAGACCGGTTTCTCCCCGGCATCAACAAAGGTGATCAACTTCATCGGTGGAGGCTCGAAATATGTGGAACATCCTATTACGCCACAAAACGACATGCTAAGGAGTCAAAAGAGGAGAAGCCGAAAGGCGGCCCGGGATGTCGACACCTGCCGGGGATCCAATCACCTTTAATGAAAGCGATCGAGAGAACTGCTAGAACCCCATCACGACGGTCTAGTTATTTCCTTGCGGATCGCCAGCGTACAATACGGCGTATCCTGGTTGATGGGGGCAGCTCTGTCAATCTTATTATGTTGGGTACCCTTAAGGAAATGAACATCCCAGAATCGGAGATCGTTAAGAAGTCTTCGGTCTTTGGTAGGCTTCGGTGGTGAAGTCAAAGAAACGGTGGGGGAGATAAAACTTCCAATATACTCAAAGGGCCTCAACACCATGGAACGGTTCTGCGTAATTGATTGCGCGACATCTTACAATGTCATTCTTGGAAGACCGTGGATTCTTGGAATGAAGGCCGTACCCTCCACTTACCATCAGTGTGTGAAGTTCCCAACACCTTGGGGTGTCGCTAAGATTTACAGTGATCAACAGGTAGCCAAGGAATGTTATAAAACTTCAATGAAGGCATCGACATCTCCAAAACAAGCATAGCAATTACCGAGGAAAGTACGTGAAGTCCTGGAAGCTAGGGAGGATGATGTGAAAGAAGTATTGATGGACCCTTCCAACCCGGACATCAAAGTACTTATTGGCACTGACATCCCATCAGATATAGAAGAGAAGCTTGTGGACCTATTAAGAAGAAGAATAAAGAGTTTCGCTTGGAAGCATGATGACATGACGGGCATCGGCAAAGATGTCATCACTCACAAACTTAACGTAGATCCTAGCTTTAAACCGAGTGCACCGAAACGTAGGAAGTTTGCGAAACCGGAAATCGGATCATCAAGGAAGAGGTAGAGCGCTTACTCAAAGCCAACATGATACGGGAGGTCGATTATCCAAGATGGTTAGCAAACGTGGTTGTGGTAGAGAAGAGAAACGGGAAATGGCGAGTTTGTGTCGACTTCACCGACTTGAATAAAGCCTGCCCAAAAGATCCTTTCCCTTTGCCGCACATAGATTCGTTAGTTGATGCCACCTCCGGACATGAACTCCTCACATTCATGGACGCGTCCTCAGGATTTCAACAAATCCAGATGGAACCATCTGACCAAGAGGACACTGCCTTCATAACACCCACAGGTATTTATTGAAATATTGCCATGCCTTTCGGACTAAAAAATGCAGTTGCAACGTATCAAAGGCTCGTCAACAAAATGTTTAAAGATCAGATTGGGGACACAATGGAGGTATACATCGACGACATGGTAGTAAAGTCCAAGAAAGCCGAGGATCACATAAGCAACCTCTCTCAAGCTTTTGACATCTTGGATTGTTTCAATATGAAACTTAATCCAGCTAAATGCAACTTTGGAATGAAGGCCGGGAAGTTTTTGGGTTACATGGTTACTAAAAGAGGCATTGAAGCCGCCCCAGAACAGATACGTGCTATTATCAACCTGTCGTCACCTCAATCTATCAAGGACGTCCAAAGATTGACGGGAAAGATAGCTGCACTTACCAGATTCATTTCAAAATCCTCAGACCGATGCAAACCTTTCTACGACATCTTAAGAAAAAACAAGAAGTTCCAATGGGAGGACCAACATGAAGAAGCCTTTCAGGAGCTCAAAACTTACCTCGTCGACACCTCCCTTATTGGCCAAACCTCGAAGGAAGAACATCTTTACGTCTACCTAGCGATTAAGGTCCGAAGGCGCCGTAAGCGCAAGCCTTGGTGACGTAACGAGATGGTAATCGGCAACCCATCTACTATATAAGTAAGACACTCTTAGATGCGAGAGACCGGGTATTCTCATTTACAAAAATTAATTTTAGCTTTGATAAGCTGCTTCTATTAAATTAAGGCACTATTTTGAAACACATACTATAATTGTACGCACTAACTATCCTATTAAGAATGTTATGAGAAAACCGGAGATGTCGGAGTCGAATGGCGAAATGGTCTCGTACAATTAAGCACATACGACATCAAGTACGAGCCCGTAAGCTGCAATAAAATCCCAAGCCCTAGGCGATTTTGTGGGCGATTTCGATCCAACCACCGCAACAAGAGGTGGAATTGGAAGTACAAAGCAACTTCAAGATGATGACATCCTAAAAATTTGGACTCTCTACACGTACGGTGCTTCCAACATGAGAGGTACGGAGTCTTGGAGTTGTACTAAAATCACCACAAGGGGACATAATACCACAATCTATTAGTTGCGGTTTCAAGGCTACCAACAATGAAGCGAGTATGAGGCACTAATTGCGGGTTTAAGCTGCGGCCCGGGACTTAGATGTCAAGCATATCTGGGTGTTCATGGATTCCTTGCTAATTGTTAACCACTACAACGGGTCCTACGTAGCAAAAAATGCTAAGATGACGACATATTTGGAAATCGTAAAAATTCTTTCGGCCAAATTCAAATCATTTTCCTTGGAACAAATCCCACGAGAAGAAAATTCTCGCGGTATGCTCCGGCAAACTTGGGTTCACCTTCAAAAGCATTTCACAAACCAAGATCCCAATTGTGCATGTTGACATCCCGAAGAATTGATCATCTTGAGATGTTCGCTCTAGATGTCGACATACCTTCCTCTCCATCACCAATTTCTTGGACAGCTCCTATTATCAAGTATCTCTTAGATGATACGATCCTAGCCGAGGAGAAAATGCTAGAGCATTCGGGGTAAGAGTTTCTAAATATTTACTTATCGATAACCTCTTGTTTAGAAAATCTGTGAGGTCACTACTTAAGATGTCTAGAAGCGAGATAGAGCCCATCAGTTCTCAAGGAGCCGCATGAAGGAGATTGTGGAAATCATACCGGGGCGTAAGTCTACATACTAAGGCTCTTAGAATGGGCTATTTCTGGCCCACAATGAGAAAAGACGCCGTTGACTACGCAAAGAAATGTGATTCCTGTCAACGACATGGGGACATCCCGCACCACCCACCGAATCTACATCCTATCCCTTTGCCGCCATGGCCTTTTATGGTTTGGGGAATGGACATAGTAGGAAAATTGCCCAGGGCACCAGTGGAAGAGTATTTCTATTGGCTATGACAGACTACTTTTCTAAATGGGTAGAAGCCGAGGCATACGTGCAAGTCCGTGACAAAGAAGTTATATCTTTTATCAAAAGAAACATATTCACCGATTTGGAATACCATCGTAGATAATTTGTGACAACGGCTCTCAATTCATTAGCAAGAGAACCCAAGATTTCTTGACATCTTGGGGTGTTAAGATGGTGACATCTTCGCTTGTTCACCCTCAAGTCAATGGACAAAGTGTAGTCTAGCAACAAAATAATCATAAGCAACTTAAAAAGAGACTCGAACCGTAAGAAAGGACGATGGGCGTAAGAGTTACCAATGGTTCTATGGGCCGACAGACGACATCTAAGAATGCTACCGGTCAAACCCCCTATTCACTTGTATTTGGAACCGAATCAGTTATTCCAGCAGAAGTCCTTGTACCTACGGCAAGATACAGTTTGTTGACATCTAAACATAATAAAGACATCTTGATACATGACCTAGATACCGTGGACGAACTGAGGGACATGGCCAAAGTTCGCATGGCAGCATATCAACAAAGGGTAGCCAGATCTTACAACAAAAACGTAAGGATTAGAAGGTTTCAAGTAGGAGACTTAGTCCTACGAAAGGCATTCCAAAATACCAAGGAGCCCAATGCAGGCAAGCTCGCCCCAAAATGGGAAGGACCCTACCTAATAGATGCATAAGCCGGGAAAGGAGCATATCGCCTGGCAACCTTGGATGGCCAAATGATACCGCGAAGTTGGAACGCCATTCATCTTAAAAGGTATTACGTTTAAACAAAATTCCCCATGAACTCATCTTTCCAGGTATGGATCGTCTTTTAATTCGTTGTAACCTTTCTTTTTTCCTATGCACCTTTTTAATTCTTTACAAATTAAGATGTCACTAACGTACTTTGTGGAGAGACGTCAACCTTAGTTGGCGTCCATTTTAACATATTTATGTCTAATGAGGTATTGATATATTTACATGGGGACATGTCGAATGCGCGCAAAGAACAACGTTTTCTCCTCCGTTAGAGACTGGCCATCTCTTCTCAAGTAAAGGTACACAATCCCTTCTAAGGTTTAAAGAGTTAATTACCTCTTTCTTAAGATATTAGGTTACCACACCTTCGCCTGGAGCGCAAGTTATCTCTCTAATTGAGGTGTGGGGTGGGCCTATATGGGTAAACTCATATAGCTTACCCATTCCCACTCAGTTGGATGATTGATCTTACGTATTATTCTTATGGTTATGACATATACGTGTCATCTGAAGTATCTACGGTTTATGGCATATACGTGTCATCTTAAGTACCTACCATTTTGGCATACTATCATGTCACCTTATGAGCATAACAAAGAATCATCCAAAGAAAAATCTAATCCAAAAAGAAACAAGCCTTGACATGCTTGAAAACTACTAAACATTAACCAGATTAAAGTAACCATAAAATATCCAAGCTACCAACAATAAAAGGGCAAAAGTGTTGGACCAACCCAACACGTAAAAAAGATTGTCTTTGGTCCTTATGGACCCATTACATAACCAAACGAAAATAAAAATTGTTTTAAGGGATTCCACCCCAGTAACATCATCAAAAGACCAAGAACAAAGTTCTTTTACCTTCTTTTAGGTGAAAGCTTACGCCGCAGTGTTGCATTTGGGTTCACTTCTCCAACTACCGGTGCATCCTTAACGATCGCTTCATACGGACTTGACGACACCTCGCCCTCATCCGTCACCTCACCGTCAACTTAAACAAATAGGCACATTCCCTATTGATATCCCAAGTATCGCCTTCCTTCCCGATACTCCTTCATCATTTTTACCTTGCATTGAGAGACGCTTTTGCCGCGGCCGGTTTGCGGTGAATTCTTCACGTCTGCTATCTCTTTGTTATGATCATCCTCGCTTTTCGCCAAGCTATTCAAGAAATCCTTTACCGTTTGCTCTTGCTCGCCAAAGAACTTAACTTGTTGCTCTAAGGTTTTCTCGTGCTCTTTTATCTTATTCTCCAACATTGTCTTCTCTTTCTTGACCAAAGCAATATCCGCCTTGGATTTCTTCTTCAATATCTCCGTTTCCTTTACCGTACCTTCCAAAAGTCCTACCGCTCGTAAAATAATGCACTCGATATCAAAAGGTCTTATAAAACTTTGGAAACGGTACAAACCCATTTAATATTATCTTACCCCAGTTGTGAAACTCATGCATTTCTTTTTAAAATCTCCTACGGACATTTCTTCAAAAGTATCTTCAACTTCAACCACCTCCTCTTAAATCGCTTTTCTCTTCCTTACCCTAGAGCCAATACCTATGCTCTCATCCGGAGCAGGGAATCTTCTTAGGGGCAGGTGGAGGTTTCATTTCGATCTTAACAACAGGCTCAGTGAACATAGCCTCAATATCATCAAGGTCAAAGTCAGATCCTGAAACTACCGGTTTGGAGACTGCATGGACATATAAATATTGTCAACAAAGAATAACGCATCAAATTGATAACAATTAGCAAAGGTAAAGAGACACCATGCTTACCGGTGGACATAATTGCAGAAGTAGAGGCCTTTAGGTCTTCCGGGATAGTCGAAGATGCTTCCAACAAACCCTTAGGAGATCTCTTATCTGGAGGGAGCCCGAAAAATTCTTCAATCTTGGTTAGAGTGTCTTCAGCAGGTGGAAACAATTCTCCCCAATCGATATCTGCATAAAAGC
This sequence comes from Adenophora triphylla var. japonica, assembly GCA_022495995.1. Classification (NCBI taxonomy): domain Eukaryota; kingdom Viridiplantae; phylum Streptophyta; class Magnoliopsida; order Asterales; family Campanulaceae; genus Adenophora; species Adenophora triphylla. Next base: position 82,774 of record JAFEMH010005886.1, read on the forward strand.
AAGAATAATTACAATTCAGTTTGTCTCAAGAATAGGAAGTCACAAAAGTAAGAATTTAAGTACCTCCCTTGTTCCCTTGGCTCGATATCTCATCCTTTTCTCCAATAGACGTCCTATCAACAAAGAAAAATCTATTCTTCCATCCCCTATCACTGGAAGATGTGGTGCTCATCAAGGAACTTCTACCTGACCTCTTTCTAAAAAGGTATCTTTTGGAACCAAAGGGTTGAAGGTCGTACGAATATGCGATTTCATGGAGCCCTAGGTTTAGTCCATTTTCTCGGTTCACTTTAATGACAAAAGCAAAAACTCGCCAAGCCATCGGCATCAGTTGAGCATAAGCGAGTTGGGTTTTTTGGAAGAACTCAGAAATCAACAAAGGAAAAGGGTAGCTGAACCCTAGAAGAAAAAGATACTCAAAGAAACAGATCCATTTGCGGGAAACATAATCAGACCTAAGCTTCACGGAAAAAGGATGAAAAATTGTACCATTTGGGAAGTAGCATTGTTGTTTCATGGACTCTATTTGGGAATCACCAAATAAGCAAGTCTCTTCGTCTGGTTTTGCAAGAAGGTTTTCGCAAACGAAGTCATCGAGACTAATTTCTTTGGGGCCTTGTGGGGTTGGGACACTCTTGGTTTTGGTCGAGGACCACCTGGTCCTACCACGTAGTTGCACGAGGAGAGCGAAAAGGAGAAAAATAAGCAAGGGAAGAAGGTGAGAAACGGAGAAGTTTTACCTTGAAGATGAAACGGCGCCAAGTAGGCCCAATTGGAGGTGAAAAAGAAGCTTTGAGAAGTCTAAATGATCTTGCAAGCGGTTATTAAAAAGAAAAAGGATTCTTTTTCAAAAAGTTACTTTCCGCACCCTTCTCCCCAACCGTCCATTTGACGCCACGTATTCCTAAAACATCCCATCGGGTAGCGGGCAGTTGAACAATTAATTCGAAAGAAAACATTTTGCCTCTTCGGTACCAACATAGTCAAATGTTTTTGGGGACAAATTGTTGTGGGTATTTTTCAACATGGTGACATCTTCGCTTGATCCCGCATATCAAGATGTCATTACACTTTGTAAGTATTGTTCTAATATTTACTTATTTAATATTTCCTAATATTCTTATTCTTATTTTCGAGTAATTAAGAGAGGAATGCGGGATATTCTCCAAAGACGTTCAACGAGACCTCCAACGGCTAGGGCGACTTGGTCTCACGGAGGTAGAAAGGATAAGCCAAAATCCGAGATTGTAGGAACCGTATTGACTGCTTCATATTTACTTGTATTTAAGGGGAAATGGAGACGGAACATACACTAATGCTCACACGCACACACTCTACACACAAGCTCTTGTAATCCTCTCCATTATCTTCCAAAGTTGTATTCGTGATCATTATAGTGAAACTTTTAAGGTTGGAGACCTAACTCCCGGGGTTTTTTCCAAAGAGGTTGTCACCTCCAAGGTTTTCCTCGTTAACAAATCGTGGTGTCATTATCTCTTTTTCGTGCTTTTGTTCCATATAGTCGAATTCCACAGTCCCCTCCTTATTGTCCAATCCACACACTAAACAAAGTTAAGATTCTACTCTATTGTTTTTTTCTACCAAAACAGTACCCACGACTGGAAATTTTCCAAGTATCGCTCTTACATCCGAGACGATAGCTTAGGAAAGGGAGCCATGAAAGAAAGTGAAGGAAGCCTTAGGAATTGGAAAGAAATTCAGCCAACTGATCAAAGCAAAGGCGCAGTTTCTTACGAATTGCAAAGCTGAAACTGCAATTTAAAAGACTCTGGAATTTCATTCTCATCCGTAGGACTCTCCTCAGCTTGACTTGGTCAACTCTGCAGCCAGCTGCTCCTAAATTGGAAACAATTCCAAACCAAGCCCTGTTCATGCCTTTGTGAATCTGCGTGCTCCCATGGTTTCAGTTAACCAAAGCCAACACCTCTTCCGCCCCGGGCTCGTGCAACAGTGCAATTAATTAATAATCAGTGCATATAGGCATAAATTTTGACCCGTTCAATTTTTTATGCATGTTTTTATTTATTTTTGATCAACCTACTTGCTTATTTGCCAAAATAAAAAGAAGGTAGTCACTAAATAGATGTGCAAAGTACAGGTTCCGCCCCAAGGGCACCTTTTCAAATACAGTTCAAGTCAAATTGTTCCGGACAATACCCACATTTTGTCTAAAAAAGCAATAAAGAAGGACTACTCCGAGTCCTGCTCGTTATCCGAGCACTCGATGTACTGCCCCGCAGCAGCCGGATCCGTCGAGAACAAGAAATCTCCGAATTCCTCCAGGCGGGAATATGCGAAAGGCCTCCTCTGCGCCTGCGAACTCGAGGACTCTCCCCTCTCGTGCCCCGAGTGCGAAGGAGGATGAGCTCCAAACCCAGCAGTTCCGCCCGCGAACTGGCCAAATCCCTGCGCAAAGTCCTCTCCACCAGCCGTGGGAGCAGACGAACCTCTCGGCCTAGACAGCCTCGGCTCACGAACATCCACGCTCCTCCGGGAACTGCACCTCAGGAATGCCACGAGCCTCCTAGTGTAGTTGGCCCACCCGTCCAACTGTCTCATGGCCTGATTGTACGTATGGCCAGACACCCGCGAACCAGGAAAGTCATCAAAAGACAAGCAGAAAGTACAGATGCAACATTTGCAGAATGCTACTATCAAATGCAGAAAATCAAAGGCACTCACCGAAGCGTTGGGGTCCACCCTGTACTGAGGTCTCGGCTCCTCCGGGATCGGGATCACCAATCGCCTGCGCGAACCGTCCAGCCCCTCGTACGCCAGCCTAGCGCGTGGGAGCGGGAGATCTCGGGGATATCCAGGGCCCTCGCCCTCCCTGTGCTGCACCTGTGGGCTCCTCAGCCTCATCCTCAAGAAAGTGTCATAGTCGGCTCCCGCTATGACATACTCGGTATAGAACACACCCTGTCTATACCGCTCCAACTCCTCTATCGGCATCGACAGAGGATGCTGCATGTGCAGAGGCGGATCCACCGACACCATCGAAAGGGACCCCGAGCCATGCTGACGGGACACCCTCTCCCCCAGATACATCGCATCGCAGTGAAGTCCCACCAGGAGCTTCTGCCGCCGCGTAACCTCACTAGCAACCTGAACCACGCCCAGGTGAATCCGGCTCTACCAGGTCAGCTGGATCCGCTTGGAGAACTCTCGGCTCAGGGCCTGGGACACCTCCTCATATGACAGCCGAGTACCCACCCTCGATGACACCGCCTTCTTCGCCCTCTTCTGCCAAGACAGCATGGCAGGGAACAAGGACCGGTACGCCTCCTTAATATCCCACTGCTGCGGGCTGAACACCTCATAGCACCAGACCTGTCAAGCAAATGGAAAGTTATGTCAGCTACAGAGCAGATACATACGAGTACATAAAAGAGACAAGGAAGAGAAAAAGACGTGAACTTACATCCAAAGCAAACGAGAAACAGCTCAAGGAGCTCTCCTCTCCCCGCGAGAACCTGTCCAAGGCATGGTAGAGCTCGGCCAGTCCAGCCTCTCCCCAAGCATACCCCCTCATGGCATCCAAGTCTGTCAGCGACCCGAGCAAAGGGAAGTGACAGGACGTGTCAGAAGTCGGGAACAAAGTCGCTGACAACGCAAACCATAGGAACCCTCGAGCCAGGCGCTCAGCGGTCATCCTCGGGGACCCCTCCCCATAATCAACAATGCCTATCCTCAGATGCATCTCCATCGGCCTGTACCGAATACCTAAGCCCCTGGCATCGGTGATATCGAAACCCAGCAGCTCCGACAAGTGCCTCGGGGTATAACCATCCACCCACACCAGCGCGTTGCCCCATGTCGGCAACCCAGTGATAGCAGCAAAGTCAGTGGGAGTCACAGTCGCCTCCCCCCACCTGAAGTGAAAAGTATGGGTCATATCCCACCAGTACTCGCTCAGAGCTACGTACATGGACCTCGCCCTCTACGTCATAGCCACCGCGGCTACCGCGCTAATAAATCCAGCTAAGCCGGAGTCAACACCAGCTGCCGTGGACTCCTCTCTCCATCTCGAGCCTCGTCCGGGAATATCTCCCACAGCGCTCGCACTGCCTCGAAGGCTCCCCAACTCTTCTGGTTGTGAACATCAACCGTCCCTCGCCCCTACAGGAGAACAAAGCAAAAATACGTTAAGCACAGAAGCTACATCAACAGAGTGCACGAACGCATGTCAAAATGATGCAATGCAGATACAGTTCTCATTCCTTTCCTAAAATATGTCCATCCCGGTTGGAGTATTAACGGTCCAAAATTTCAAAGCATTTCGAAAACTCCGTCGAATCCGGAACTTTCAAAGCACTTCGAAAACTTCGTCGAATCCGGAACTTTCAAAACCCTTCGAAAACTCCATCGAATCTGGAACTTTCAAAGCCCTTCGAAAACTCAGTCGAATCCGGAACTTTCAAAACCCTTCGAAAACTCCGTCGAATCCGGAACTTTCAAAGCCCTTTGAAAACTCCGTCGAATTCGGAACTTTCAAAACCCTTCGAAAACTCCGTCGAATCCGGAACTTTCAAAGCACTTCGAAAACTCCGTCGAATCCGAAACTTTCAAAACCCTTCGAAAACTCCGTCGAATTCGGAACTTTCGAATCTTTTCGAACATTTCGAAAATTTACTCCATCCCAATTTAAACATGCTTTAAATTTGGAAAACACATCTAGGCATGGAATTTTGCAACCAAAATTTTTATGTCATCTACCCATAGTGTCAATTGAACTACATTCTAGTCAATTTCGACAAAGGCGCATAGCAAAGTCAAAAGCCCCAATTCGGGCACCAAAATCCCTAACTCATTCCTAGTCAAATTTCTAACATTTAAAGAATGCACATTCTTAAAATTAATGGAATTTGAAGAAAGTTTACCTGTCTCTCGATCCCTCCTTTGGATTTGTGGTTCTCCCTAGCCGGGTAGAACTCCGCCGGATTCAATGGATGAGTAATGGTTCGAAAGGTCCGAACCAACCGCGTTCTTTCGTCATCGGTCCTTCCATGACGAGCCACTGGTTCAAAATCACCTTCCATGTTGATTTTCCTTCACAAATTTGAGCAAACCTCACAATTTGGGATGAATTTTCTCTCCTCCTTTCTCTCCCTCTCGCCGGAATAAATGAAAGAAAATGGCCAATCTTGCTTCTGCCTCGGCGCTGGAATGAACCTGGTCAACTTCAGGTTCAGTCCGGCCGGACTCTTTCTGCAGCAGAAAGATTCCTTGCCAATTTAGCCCCTCAACTTTTTGCAGTTCCAATTTTACCCCTTTTGGCCCCCAAAAGTGTAAAATTTCCCCCAACTTAGACATTTCTAACACCCCATCCCCAGAGGATCCATTCTCAGTTAGTCCTCACTAACGCTCGTCTCCTGACGTTAAATTCTCAGTTAGTTTTCACTAACGCTCGTCTCCAGATGTTAAATTCCCAGTTAGTTTTCCCTAATGCCCGTCTCCAGACGTTAAATTCCCAGTTAAGTTTTCACTAACGCTCGTCTCCAGACGTTAAATTCTCAATCTCAAGTTGACGTTTGACATTCAAACGCTCAATCCCGTCTCCGGACATTTCAGTTACAATTCTGTCTCCAGACGTTAAATTCCCAGTTAGTCCTCACTAACGCTCGTCTCCAGACGTTAAATTCTCAATCTCAAGTTGACGTTTGACATTCAAACGCTCAATCCCGTCTCCGGACATTCCAGTTACAATTCCGTTTCCCGACGTCAAAATTCCTATTGGTTTTCACCATCGTTCACTTCCCCGGCCGCCAGTCGTAAGCCCGATCATCCCACCTCAGCGGCCATCAAGGTAAGCCCGCACAACAATCCCTCTTCGGCCATCAAGGTAAGCCCGAACGCTCATAACCAGCAGGATTCTTAAGAAGAAACGTCAATCCTTTCGAGTTGTTAATAACGCCAGTTTAACACAACCATTCCCATCATTGCCACCCTATCCCCAGCAGGATAAACCTGGCCATCATTGTAAGCCCAGCACCCAAGGCACGAACGCCTCCATCTCAGGATAAACGTATCCTCGCAACTCCGGTTTGAGGTGCCACACGCCCTCGTCAGTATCAGTAACTCCGGTTTGAGGCGCCACACGCCCTCGTCAGTATCAGTAACTCCGGTTTGAGGTGCCACACGCCCTCGTATGTTTCACCACTCTGGTCTGAGGCGCCACACGCCCTCGAAGGTTTCAGAAATCCCAGGTTCAGACGCCTCACAATAGTCTCCATTCAGGTCCAGGTACCTCGCAATGGTCTCACTCAGGTTTAGACGCCTCCCAACAGTCTCGCTCAGGTCAAGGTCCCCATGCGCGGCTCCTTGCACCTACGAACTACGACCGGCTTGATTCCTGCTCGGGATACGTAGGAATCCTTTCGCTAAGGGTCCAGCCAGCTGACCGTCCAGGTTTCTTTCAAAGTAAGGCATCCCAATTTGGATCCTTATCTTTTTCAATGACCCCACTTCCTTCGGAAGAGACGTCGCTGAGGGGCTAACTGTAAGTACCCAAATCCGTATCATCAAAATCCGTTAGAAAGTTAACCGGAATCCGTTAACTGGCCCGCTCCAGGTTAACCGGAACCCGTTAAGCTCCCCGTTGCCAAGCCAACGAGACATCCCGGGATTGTCCCGTGTATCCCGACGTCGAAATGTACTTAACACACATCATCGCACGTAAAAGTACGGCTTTCCCTGAAAAACGCACTTTCTGGCACTTTTCGGGGGCATTTCGGACATTTTCCGGACTGTTATTTTAAAAACGGACAAAACCGGGACCCGAGAACGAACTCCCACAAAGCCTGGTGAGTCATGGGACACGTGGCACGCATGCCACCTCCCTCTAGTCACCCTTCAATCAAAAATCAAGGAGAAAAGACTAAAATACCCCTGGTATACAGTCTCAGTCCGGCCGGACTCCTTTGCAGACTTTCAGAAATTGCCAGCAAGTCCCTCCAATTTCCAAAGTTTCACAAAACCCCCTGGATTTCAAGCTAAGTCCGTCCGGACTCATGCTGAAATTTCACCTATAAATACCAAGGCTGTCAAAGCCATTTAGAACAACAAATTTACTCTCCAAATTCACCATAGCCACGGCCCAACTGAGTTTCACCCCTTCTCGAGCCCCCGTTTCATCTCGATTCGCGTGAAACCTCCGTATTTCGATCAAATACACCCCTCACCACCTTAAAACACCATCCCAAACCACTTTTTATATCCCGTATACACCCACCGAGCCAAAGGAGTCGACCCTAGCCATAGGTATAACTCCCTCTCCCTAATCTCTCATTCCGCCTCGGTTTACGCGCCAGTCGCTATAACCATTTCGGACGAACATTATTGAAATGTAGACGCCTCCGTCTAATGGGGTCCGATACATTTTAGCCCCTAGATCCTCTTCTCTTCCCGTAAGAGAAGTAATCTTGGGTTAAAACGGCGTTCCGGCCCCGTTCCATTTAAATTTCTGTCATTTACAATTCCGGATCGATCGATCCGTCGAACGTCATTTAAATTTCTGTCATTTACAATTCCGGACTGTTTGATCTGTCGAACGTCATTTACATTTCATGCAACTTTACAATTCCTAGTCGTTTGGCTCGTCGATCGTCATTTACAATTCCGGATCGTTTGATTCCGTTGATATCGCACTTTAAATACTGTCATTTACAAAGTCCGACCCGTTTGGATCGTGATAGTATTTACTTTTCAAAGTCCGAGTCGTAACCCGATTCGTTGATTGCATGTCATTTAATACGTTTTTTCCCATAAAAATCGTTAACAATGTAATGCCCGATTCAAAACCGGAGTTCAACCTTCGAACTCTCTTTCAAAATGCGCGGAATGACGTTTGGCATCCAAACGATCATCTTCAAACATAAAAGCCGACATTTGACATTCAAAATCATTTAATATATTTTTTTCCCGTAAAAATCGTTAACAATGACAAGCCCGGTTCAAAATCGGAGTTCGAACTTCGAACTCTCTTTCAAAATGCGCGAAATGACGTTTGGCATCCAAACGCTCATCTTCAAACTTAAAATCCGACGTTTGACATTCAAACGCTCTTTTCTTAAAAGTCAACATTTGACACTTAAGATAAACAGTTAAAATCAGTATTCGTTCCACTTTTTCTAAAAACTTCCAAAATCGACGTTTGTCATTCAAACGCTCATTTTTTCAAAAGGAATCACCTAATCAACGTTTGACATTCAAACCAAGATTAAGCTTGTCATTCAAGCCCCCATTTCAAAATGCAAACACACACACACGCACACGTTTTCGAGAAAGGTAGAAAGACTCGTCATATGAGGCATTTCGGGTGATCTCGTAATACTCTTCCCGAAACGTAACGTGACCTCCGAACCTAACAATCTCTGGTACCAAAAAAAAGCTTTTTACTCGTTTTTGCTACTAATAAAAATGACCCCTCGTTTCCCAAGCCTTTTCCTAAGTTTTTGCTGCCCATAAAAACGACACCATTTTCACAAAAGCCGTTTCTCAACGTTTGGGCTCAAAATACAAAAACCGCGTGGCGACTCCTCTCCTTCCCTAAAAGCGAGGTCTCAGACACCAACCCTCCGCGAAAGACAACCGCGTTTTCGCGCCTGCGTGAAAATCCCCGGGTAATTTCAGATGGACTCGTGCAATCAAACGAACAAATAACCTAGTTTTAATCTTGTACAAAGTGTGCTAACAAAGTAGCATAGTCAAATAAAGTGCCTGGAGTGTTGTGTTTTCCCCCCGCAGGGTACAATAATCAAATGAACACAATCAGATCTTGAAGACTGTCCCTCAAACCAAATTTGGACAAAAGAATTCAAACTCCGCAGGTGGTATTTTCTGCTTCATCTCATCTTCATAAAAGCCCATTTGCACGGCACATCTTCAACAAAGCCCATGGGCACCGGCACGTCTTCATCAAAACCCATTTGCACAACACATCTTCAATAAAACCCGTTTGCACCGGCACGTCTTCATCAAAGCCCATTTGCACCGGCACATCTTCAACAAAGCCCGTTTGCACGGCAGATCTTCAACAAAGCCCATTTGCACGACACGTCTTCAACAAAGCCCATTTGCACGGCAGATCTTCATCAAAGCCCGTTTGCATCGGCAGATTTTCATCAAAGCCCGTTTGCACCGGCAGATCTTCAACAAAGCCCGTTTGCACGGCACATCTTCAACAAAGCCTGTTTGCACGGTAGATCTTCATCAAAGCCCGTTTGCACCGGCAGATCTTCATCAAAGCCCGTTTGCACCGGCAGATCTTCAACAAACCCGTTTGCACCGGCACATCTTCACCAAAGCCCGTTTGCACGGCACATATTCATCAAACCCATTTGCACGGGCACGTCTTCATCAAAGCTCGTTCTCATCGACAGATCTTCATCCATGCCTGTTCCACAAGGCAAGTCTTTATCGTAGATACAGGTAAGCACAGCACAGGTATGAAAACATATCTCTACCATGTTGCCCCTGGCATTTTCTATATATCCTCTCTATAGTCAATCTACTCCAAACTACGATCTGGCTTGATTCCCTCCTAGGAATACGTAGGAATCCTTTCCCAAAAAGGTCCAACCATCCAACCACATCAATCATTTTCCTTCATTTTCCATACCTCCAGAAGGTCCGGCAAGTTGACCACTCTGGTCTATCTTTCCCACCAGCCGCTCATTGGGCTTGAGATCCGTCTTATCGACAACCTCACTTCTTCCATAAGTGATGTTGCCGAGGGGCTCTGTAAGTACCCCAATCTAATTCGCGACCCTTTATAAGTGCCTTTTAATATAATAAAATTGCACTAGGAGTGTTTTGGTAAATTTTTGGTCCACTCCGAGACTTCCAGAATCTTTTTATAAGTTTCTTGCGAAAGGAGTACTTTTAAATATTTTTTCCATGCAAAAGGACCTACAGGGAATTATTTGTTTTGGACCTTTAAGGAATTATCCTAGAATTTTCCAGAACAGGTTGTTGGCGCCAGAAACGGTTAACGGGCTCGTTAAGTCGTGCGACACAACGAGCCACGGAAAGTCACAGCGGTGGGTCGTGCGACACAACTAGCCCCTCACCAGCAGGTTATAAATAAGACCCTCCCCCTCTCATTTCTGGATCCCTTTTCGACCTACTGTTACTCTGCCCAAATAGCAGCGTAACACACACAGCAAAACACACACAATTCTCCCTCTCTCATACCCAACTCTCTCCTTTTCTCCCTCAATTCAATCCAACTCATACACCACCACCTAGATCCTCAATCCACCATCCTTCTCAAGTCCAATCCGGTCCTGAATCTGGTAATTGAAGGTCCTTATACCTGACTTGGTATAAGGATTGTGGATCTCCAAGGGTAACTAATTCCCTCCTTCACTCTCTCTCATATTTTTGCTCTTTTCATAATTCATGCAATCTCTCTTCATTTTATTTGATAATTAGACTCTATCTGTTCTAATTGTTGAGTTACAATCGCAATCTCTCTATTTAAGTTGATTTGTTTGGTATTATTTCATGTTTATGGTGTAATTGGAATATAATTGTGGCTTGATCATCAAGGGAATGTGGATCACCCCATATCCACACCCCCTTGGTCGATCAGTTGTCAATTCGCGTATTTCCTGAGTTGAATAGATGTTATCAGTCGATTTGAATAGGTTTTGGTTCATTCTGCTTTCAGTTTGTATAGTTTCTGCAGATTGGCATCCTGTGTCACGCGACACAACCTGCCAGGCTGAGTCCTGTGTCAAGCGACACAACTTGCCAGGTAGATCCTGTGTCACACGACACATCTTGCCACTCTGCAGAAGCTCCTTTTCCAATTGTAATTTGTTCTTAGATTTGTAACTGGGATGTGGCCCCCCTTTGTACCAAGTGGTTCACTAGTTGTAGCTATCTCATTTTATCAATAAAATCCATTTATCACATTTCTTGTCTTATATGATTGCACACACTTATGAATACCTTGGATGTTTATTGTTGAAAGACTCATTTACGAGGCGTGTTGGGTGAACTCTCGGTTCTTCCCAACACGTAACCTGACCCCCGAACCCTTTCTCTAGTTTCAAATGGTTTTTCAAATTGTACCTCTTAAACATGGCGTGGCGACTCCCAAAAAAAACTTTTTAATCGGCGAGCGTACATTTAATTGCCTCTAAGAAAGAGAGGTCAATTCTTGACTTTGGCCAAAGGCAAGGGTAATGATAATGGGAGTATCCTCTAAAAACGAGAGGATGGTTTGGGATTGGTTTTGGTGAGAGAAAGTCCAAGTTATCGAGAACTTTTGTGAACTTGTGAGGATTTGGGTTCCTTTTGAACATTTGGAGAGCCTCTTGAGAAGTCGAGGACTTTTGCGGAATTGGGAGGATTCAGCCTCCTTTTGATAATTGGAAGGCCTCTTGAGAAGTTGAGGGCTTTTGCTTAAATTGTGAGGATTTAAAATCCTTCTTTTGAGAATTTGGAAGGCCTCTTGAGGAGTTTGAGGATTATATCTGTCCTTCCTTCATAACTTGAGTATTTTGTGTACCTTCGATTCTCGAAGCTAACTTCTTGGCATTGCTTGGACTTCTCTCAGCAAGGAGCAAATATGATGGCTAAACAGGGTTTCAAAACATGCCGATCTTGAAATGAAAGGGTATTGTTTAGTGATGGTGAGGTAATGGCTTCCCTAGAGTGAAAGGCTTCAACCGCAATCCCTACCGGATGTCCTAAACGAAATTAAGTCTTTATTGCTTGCTTAAACTTATTTGAGAAAGATTAATGCAAATTCAATGAGCAACGGAACGCTGAGTATGATGCGAGAGATGTGAGCATATGAAATGCGAGATGAGGAATTGATGGGCCCCAATTTGAGAAGGATATCAGTTGATTTTCTCACTCCGATTAATTTAAATATTAATCATTTCAATGCATTAGTGATTGAGCAGCACAAGTGATCATGTAGAATAAAACCATTTCAAGTAAGTGTAATGAAGGTGTGCAAGTGATGTCTCGAGTCTAGCAAGAAGAGAAACAAAGACTTTTATTATTTGAAAGAAAAAAGATTAGTCTAAAGTGGACGTAACAGACTCAATATTCAAAAGGGACGTTCTAGATCCTACGAAGACTGATTGACTGCATCAACTTCGGATGGGCAAGAAACCCCCAGACTGGCTAGCCAACACATTTTCTGCACCAGACATCTCAGATTCTGAATCAGATAAAGATCACTCGGACACTTGAACTGCCTTCATGTAAGTGCTCCAATTTGAGCCGTTAGTATTTTCGTTAGAAAACTAACAAAAGCCTCCACAAACTCCACCAAACCCTAACATCCCTAACAAACCCTAACTTTTCTAACTAGTTAAGGGTACTTTGGGGATTACTATTTGAGGATGGACAAATGAAGGAATCTCACAAATGGTGAATTTCCGGAACTGGAAGCTGCTGGAACTGCAGCCTGCTTGCTTGTAGGGGAAAATTATTCCCCCTGTCCAAAGCCTGCACTGCATTAAATGAACAGTGCATGCTTGCATTTGGATCCGCGCGGACAGGATTGTAATCCGCGCGGACAGGATTGCTTCCTCCAGTCCCCTATAAATAGACCCCTTCAGCTCCATTTTCAACACAACATTTTCACACACTGAAGCTATACTCTGGCGAAAACAGAGAGAAAACAGTGGGAATTTGAGTATTGCCACCATTTTCTCTTGAGTATTTCCCAAATCTCACTCAGTAAACACTCTCAAAACACTCTTAAACACACAAGCTCAAGCTTAAATCACCCCTAAAGAGGAGGATTAGAGAGAAAACATAAAAGACTTAAGTGTTATCTACTTGTTTTCTTCTAACCAACTCTAATCACAAACACTAAACACATTCAAGCCTTGAATACATTCAAACACAAACACAAGAATATAGGGTTAAACCATCATTGGTAAACCCTCCTTCTTTAAACCCTAAAACTCTCTTTTAATTTCTTGTTCATCTTGCTCAATTTACATCTTTACTTTACTTGTCTAGTTAATCTTGTTTTTCTTACTTTAATTTACTTTATGTCTAGTTTAACTTAAGTTTTGACCTAATATGGTCATTTTGGAGTTCATCTCCATGAATGACCATCTCAAATGGTCCACACTTTAAATTTCTAGTTAATTTTTCTCTTTAATTTCATCTTTACAAAATCCCCCTTCCCATTTGCAAAGGACATGTTTTAAACCCCATAAATCCCCCAAGGATGACTTGATATGATAACCACTTGACACAAAGTAGTGGAATCAAGTCTAGGGATGAAAATGGGGTGAACATAGATGCAAATCCCCCAAAAATCACATTTTCCTTCTTGAGAATGTTGCTGTCCAGTAGCATTTCTCTAAGACCTCTGTCCATTGTCTAATTTTTGGACATACAGAAACTTGGAATTTGGTGTTGACTACAAAATACTTTTTGTAGCCAACATCCATAGGATTCCAGACATATTTTTACTTTATTTTTTACGTGAGTCTAACTGTCTTTTCCAAATTATTTTCCAAAGGTCAGTTTAGCAGTCTCTGGAAATCCAGATTTCACATCTGTGATTTCCAAAGGGTTTTGGTCCATCAAATCATCTCCAATTATAAAAATCTTTTGCATTAACCTTATTTAAGATGTTTTGAACAACTTTCATTCTCTGACTTTCCCCAGATTATGAATTTTTAAAACCCTTAAATCCATTTTAAAATCAAGTGTCCACTGTTTTTTTTCATTCTGGCAGAATTGACTTTCAACTTCAAGGAGTCTTTTGAGTACCAAAACTCAACCCTAAAATCATACCAAAAATCATGGGACTTGTTTAATGTCTTACAAAGAGTTTTCCATTTTTAGTTTTCTCAGTTTGCATTTATTTTAACCGAAGAAACACACACACACACACACAAATGGTTTTAAATTAGGAAGACTCGTTTTACGAGGCATTCCGGGTGAACCCTAACGTTCTTCCCGGAATGTAACGTGACCTCCGAACTCAAATCTCTCAATTTTGGGCATTTTTCAAAGTTTTGGCCCTTAAAATAAAAACGGCGTGGCGACTCCGTTTGATTTTTCAAAATTGAAAATCGGGTACATCACACTTCACCTCGGGAATACGAACCAAACGAGCCCCGGGGACCGGAGTACGCACCCAACTTGCCATAACTGCAGAGGTGGATAGGGTTCGATAAGGTGGTAGAGGCAAGAACCTTGAGAAGGTATGGGAGAGGGAAGAACGGGGAAGGAGATGGACTCATGCAACATCTTATTAATGTTCAAGTAGAAAGCAATGTCTTTTAAGTCCTAGGAACGGTTGGAACAGGATAAGCTTTTATTCACGCAATCTAAACCTCGAGGGGAACCTAGGGACACACTATTCAAAATATACCAAATGTATTGATTAAAAATTAATAATAGTCGATAATACCTAAATAAAACCTAAGCATTTATGGAACGGACGAGCAATCCCAATTTATGGGGAAATTTGGGCAGCATGACGGGTATTCCTGAGGAAATTCAAGGAAAAATCCGGCATGACCTCTCGTCGGTGCACGTTGACAAGACGACATGATCTCTCGTTAGAACATGTCGTGAGAGCGACATGTCCTTACGTGAAACCATGTTGCGTTGGCAACATGCTCACACATGCTAGGTTTTAGGATAGGTACGAAAGCCTATTATAAATTTTGAAACAATTCATTTTAGTATATTTTGAAAACGTTGTGTCAAAAACCAACCGTTGGGTAAGCTTGAAAAGTGTGGTTCCACCTATGATGCGCTAGGGGGAAAGGATTGATATTAGGCACTCAAGCGTAGGCAACATACATCACCGTCCGCGATGCCGTCAATCGCACCAAATGGCTCTAGATCTGGTGATATAGTGTGCGGATGACTATGTTCCTTTATTTGAAAAAATGATTTTTTTGAGATTTTTTTTATTTGAAAAAGGGGGATAAAATGGAAAACCACACACACACACATCCCAGAGAGATACAATAATCAAATGATCATAAACTTGATCATGGGAACTGCCCACAATCACAACTGAACTAGAAACCAAAACCTGCAAAGTGGCAAATGTTGTCACGCGACACAGGACTGATGAGGCAAGTTCTGTCGTGTGACAAAAGAAGCCAAATTTCCAGAATCTGAAAAAAAACAGAACCAGCCCCAGCCTCCAAGCAATGCCATGGCTTAACACTAAGCATCAATGCAATCAGAGAAAACATGGAGGACACAGAAACAACAAAGCATGCAAAATGCAAATATCACATAATGTCACAAACAATGCACACACAAATGAACAAATTGGATGTTGAACAAGAACGAAAGCTTGACCCACTTTTTGAAAAACAAGTTTCAATAGTCCCCAGCAGAGTCGCCACTGAAGGTACGCTCGCTAAAAATTAATGAGAGTCGCCACGCCGTTTTAAAGGAAACATTTAAAACCTTTTTGAAAAGAGAAAATGGGTTCGGGGGTTAGATTACGTGTTGGGAAGAACCGAGAGTTCACCCAACATGCCTCGTCAACGAGTCTTTCTATGTTTAACATTCAAAATCATTCAATAAGTGTGTGCAAATGTGTGAGACAAAATATATGATAAAAATGCATATTATTGCTTTGCTTTATTGATCAACGAAGGAAATTACATCTTGTGAACCACATTTACTACGGGAGGCCACATCCCAAATACAATGAGGATTGAACAAGGATTACAACTGAAATGAACCTTCTGCAGGTGGCTAGTTATGTCGCACGACCCAGGACCTGGGGTGGCCAGTTGTGTCGCGTGACATAACATGCCACTCTGCAGAGGTTTTACACAGCTTACTTACAGAATGCACAAAGGAACACCTAAACTGAATTACATCAGAGATTCAATTTAGGGAATACGTATATCAATACTCAATCACTCGAGTGGGTGTGGATATGGGGAAATCCATACTCCCTTGATGAACAAGTCACAATTACATCCAAATTAACCCACAAACATGAAATGATATGAAACAACGAGATTTAAACATAGAGATAGCGATTGGAACTTGATAATTAGAGCAGATAGAGCCTAATTATCAAGTCAAATGAGTAGAAATTGCATGAATTATGAGAAGAGCAAATAGAAGAGAGATATGGAGGAAGGGAATTCGTTACCCTTGTAGATCCACAATCTCTACACCAAGTTAGGTGTAGGGACCTTCGATTCAGCTGCAGATGTGGGTTTAGAAACCATAGACGATAGGAGACTTGGATCTCCAATGTGTGTGAAGTGTATGAGAGGGAGAGAATGGAATGTGAATGAGAGATGAGAGAATTGGAGGGAATTGGTGTGTGTTTATGTGTGTTTTTGGAGAGAGACTAGCTTCTGGGCGTATTTTGACAGAGTGACCTTAGGGAGGCTGGAAGGGATCCTGAAATGAGAGGGGGAGGGTCTTATTTATAACTGCATGGGAAGTGGCAACTTGTGTCGCACGAAATAAGGAAGCATAACCGTTTTTCTTCTAGAAACATGCAAGGTGGCATATTCTAGACCTTTCTTAGGTTAATTCCCTATAGGTCCAACCTGCATAATTCCTTACAGGTCCTTCTGCATGGAAAAAGGACAGAAAGGCACTTCCTTAGCAAAGAAACTTATAAAAAGCTCTCGGAAGTCTCGAAAAGGATCGGAAGTTTACCAAAACGTCCCTAGTGCAATTTTATTATATTAAAAGGCACTTATAAAGGGTCACAAATTGGATTGGGGTACTTACAGAAGTACACAAGAGGATGAGCAGAGCAAAGATGACCTCATTTCTGGGTTAAAAGACCTTTATGAGGAGTTGCTCGTTGAATGGAAGAAAGAGAACAATTTGGTTAAGTCCTTAACCAAGAAGAATGAAGGACTCCAGGACTATGTGACTCACATGGAGATTCAAGCAACCAAGAGAGAAGTCAAGCTTGAAAGAGTCCAAGGCAAATTGACTCTAGCCGAAACCACCTTGAAGAAGCTCAACACCGGATCTACCAAATTGGATGAGATCTTGAACTTGAGTACACCTCTCAAAGCAGGTATTGGTTTCCAAGAATCTTTGAATAGTATTATTTCTACTTTGTCTAGGAATGATAATGAGAATTGTTTTGTTAAGGACCGTTTTTATGACAGAGATTCTTCTACAAAAGAACAACGTGACAAAGGGAAAGTGTGTCAATATTGTCACACACCTGGACATTTTAAAAATAAATGTCATGTTATTTCGAAAAAACTGTCCAGCCCCTTGGTGTTAACCCCAAGGTGTTGCCTAGCACACAGGATAGCACACCTAGTCAGAATGGTAAAAACTCAAAAAAGGTGTGGAAACCAAAAGCTAATCTGAGATGTGATGTTGTTTACACTACTTTAAAAACAAATATTGAAGGTTCTTGGTATTTTGATAGTGGGTGTTCATGTCATATGACAGGAACAAAATTGTTTTTAAAAGACTATGAAACGATTTATGGGGGTAGTGTAACATATGGTGGTGGGAGCAAGAGTAATATCATTGGGAGAGGGACACTAAACGTGTCTGGATTTCCAACCTTAAAGAATGTCTTACATGTTGATGGACTTGTAACTAATTTATTTAGTATTAGTAAACTTTGTGATGACAACTTAGAGGTGAAATTTAATAAAGATACTTGTGAAGTTTATGATAAGACTAACAATTGTGTGATGACAGGTACAAGATCTAATGATAATTGTTATCTTGTTGAAGACAAGCAAGTATGCCATTCGGCAAAAATTATGACACTACATTGTAGCATCAAAAGTTGGGACATGTTCACTTTCGTAACATAGAAAAGATAGTTAAACTAGATGCTGTCCAAGGCATTCCTAGTCTTGATCTTAAATAAAAAATTGTTTGTGAGGATTGTCTCAAAGGGAAACAAACTCGTGTTACCCATAGTGCTGCCCAACACAATGAGCAACACACTGGTACGACACATTGTTTTCAACTCTTGCACATGAATTTAATGGATCCACTTGAGATAGAAAGTTTTGGAGGCAAGAAATATACTTATGTCATTGTTGATGATTTTTCAAGATTTACTTGGGTTTATTTTTTTAAGGGAAAAATCTGAGACTTTTGAAAAATTCAAAATCTTGCACTATAAGATCAAAAACATGTTTTGTGCTTCAATTTTTTGAATTAGGTCCGATCATGGGAGGGAATTTGAGAATGTTTCTTTTTCAAATTTTTGTGAAAGAAAAGGTATTCACCATGAATTTTCAGCTCCAAAAACACCTCAACAAAATGGGGTAGCTGAAAGGAAGAATAGGACTTTACTTGAAATGACTCGTGTGATGTTATTTTCAAAAAGAATTTCGAAAAGATTTTGGGCAGAGGCACTAAGTACGGCTTGTCACACGTCCAATAGAGTTTTTCTAAGACCCGGCACAACCATGAATCCATACGAAATTTTGAATGGTAGGAAACCAAAAGTTCATTTTTTCATGTCTTTGGTTGTGTGTGTTACATTCTCAATGATCGTGACTACTTAGAAAAATTGGACTCTAAGAGTGATAAGGCCATTTTTCTTGGGTATGCTTCAAATAGTCGTGCATATAGGGTATTTAATCTAAGGTTAAAAACCATCCAAGAATCTATGAATATTGTTTTTGATGATCACTCAAGTATTGCAGGAGAAAGTGTTCAAGAGACACCCTTGGAGCTATTGGAAGAATTTTCGGTTGTCTATCCTAAACTTTTATAATAGGGTTTCTCTCTCTAGCTTCTCTCTAGTTTGCGGCGGAACCCTACCTAGGGTTTGCAGGGCTTCTCGTCTCTAGGGTTTTGCCCTAGGGAGGGGTTGTTCTTGGCCGGCATGGCTTTTCCGGCGGCCATCTTCGATGTTCCAGTTGCACCTATTCCGCATCGTCAATCGGTGCGTTACCTTTCAAAAACCTAGCGTTCCCATTGCGATCCTGTGCGCGGCGGCAAACCTAATCCTAACCATAATATTCAATCTCCAACATCTTTCTCTATCTCTAATACTCGGCTGTTATAACGCAACTTTGGTGTAACACAACCCAAATCCTTTGCGGCTCTTTTCTCGGAAAATCGGCAACCTAATGTTCTCCCCGTTGCTCCGCTATCAACCCGTAAAGGAACACCGGCTATTAAACTCTCGCGAGAGGTTATTGATCAATTCTCTAAACCATTTAAATGGACACTCGTTGGCAAGTTCTCGCACGGTAGACCCTCTATGGAAGACACAAGGATTGCTTTTGCAAAGTTTAGCCTTAAAGGGTATACAAAGCTGGGTCATTTAGATTCAAAGCATATTCGATACAATTAACAACGGAGGCGGATTATCGAGCGTCTTTGGATGAAGGAGGTTTGGTATGTTTTTAAATTCCCCATGCGTACGGTGGCTTGGTCTCGGCGTGGAGGTAGGAACGAGAATCATCATTGTTCTGTTTGGGTTGGATTGCCGGACTTAGGTTCACTTATTCAATAAATCATTCTTGTTCTCTCTTGCACAAGCTATTGGCACCCCTTTAACGCTTGACAAAGCTACTTTGGAGCTTTCTCGCCCTAGTATTGCTAAGATCTTGATCAAAGTTGATGTTCTTAAAAAGTTTCCTGCAGAAGTGTTCATTGATTGTGGCGATGTCCTTCCAAGTTTCTATCAAAAAGTTGAGTATGATAACTTGCCTAAATATTGTAAACATTGTTTTGTCTTGGGCCATGATTTTTCTAGTTGCAAGCGTGCTCACCCTCATTTGCAGAAACCTATTAATTTGGTTGTCAACCAGAATTTGAAGGTCCAAGGTAATGAGGTTGTTGCCAAAAAATCTGATGTTAAACAGGATGTGGGGACGGATGGTGCTTTGTTGGCCCCCAAGCTTTCCTTGAAAGATGATCCCGCTATTGGGGATAAACTTGAGCCTCAATCTGATGCTACAATTAATGGGGCTAATTCTGATGGTAATGCTCAAGCTGCGGAGTTGCTTGATGTTGATACGGGTACTATGAATAAGTTTCGAGGCTCCTACTATGGCTCGGAGGGTCTTCGTCTCCCCTAGCTGCTTTGTTAACTTGGCTCTCAGGCTATTGCGGTTGTGAAAGAGACGCTCACTAAAGGTTACGATGTTACAACATCTTCGATTGTTGAGGCCTCTAAAGCTAATTCCCTTCTGTGATGTTCAAGAAGACAAAGGGTGATGTATCAATTAATAAAAATGTCTCTGTGTTTGCTCCTTGGTGATCATTCCTTGGCTAGGGATGGTGGGGAGAGTTTGCTTACACATTTTGGTTTGGTTAATGCTCCAACAAATGTGGAGGTTATTGGTGTTTCCGAGAAGTTACATGGGTGCTGGCTCGAATACTATTAATATGGGTATTGGATGTTTGTAGTTTGTTCTTGGTAATGTCAATGCGCCTACGAATGATAGAGAGGCGGCTATAATGCGTAACATTGCTCGATATAGGGAGTCCACATCCTCCCCAAACCTTACGTGGTGTGGAACCAATCTCTCCGGAGCGTTTTTCGACGAGGGCCCCATATTCTTTTGTTACTGATATGGCCGGCTATACTCCATTTACTCCGTCTCACAAAAATAAAAATGCTGATGGTTTCACAATGGTCTCTTCTAGAAAATGGCGTGGAAGGTCGGCTTCTCCTCCTAATAATTTTGATTGATGGGTTTTGGTTTTCCCCTCTACCCTTTGTTAGCTTAGGGCTTAGTTCCCCCCTTCCTTTTGTTTTGGGGCGGTCCATATGGACTTGTACCCCTCCCCTTAGCTTTCTTGATTTTATTGTTGGCTTTAAGCCCCACATTGTAGATTTCTTTCCTTTTCCGGTGGTTAGGTTTTATGTCCCCCACCGTGCTTTGTCCTTTTATTTTATTTATAAAATCTAGGGAGCTACGTCTCCTTTCGTCCAAAAACAAAAAAAAAAAAAAAAAAGGAGCTGTTGGAAGAAGTCAGTCAAGAAGGTGTTACCACAGGTGTTACCACGAGTGCTAACACTGATAGTAACACAGAAACAGAGCAGGATGTTATCACTGATGAGATAACACCTCAGATAGCACCTGATTCAAGTCCAGTGAATGAAGATCAAGAAGGAGTTGAAACTGAGGTTCATGAGAATGTGAGAAGAGATCCTCCACCTAGAATCAGTAGGAATCATCCTACAACTCAAGTAATTGGGGAGGTGAATGAGGGTGTACAAACAAGACGTAAGGATCCCATTAGTTACCGTGACATGGTGAGGTATCTGTGTATGTCCACCACATACTCAAAGGTAACATACTCTTGTTTTACTTCATCCGTAGAACCTAAAAATGTGATTGAAGCTTTAAAAGATAATTTTTGGATTCAAGCAATGCAAGACGAACTTGATCAATTTTCTCGTAACAATGTTTGGTCTTTAGTACCCCGTCCCACAAATACTAATATTATTGGGACAAAACGGATTTTTAAAAATAAGACTGATGAATATGGAAACATTTTTAGGAACAAGGCTCGTCTTGTGGCTCAAGGCTATACACAAGTGGAAGGTGTCGACTATGACGAAACCTTTGTACCTGTGGCTAGAATTGAGTCAATAAGACTTTTATTGGCCATTGCTTGTTTTCTTAAAATCACATTGTTTCAAATGGACGTCAAAGCGGCATTTTTAAATGGATACTTAGATGAGGAAGTTTTTGTTGAACAACCAAAAGGCTTTGAAGATCCATTTCAACCAGACCATGTGTATAGAATTGATAAAGCTCTTTATGAGTTAAAGCAAGCTCCACGTGCATGGTATGGTGGGTTAACTAGTTTTTTACTAGAGTATGGTTTTACTAAAGGAGAAGCATATAGGACTTTATTCATTCTTAAACATGGAAAAGAACTTGTCGTGGTTCAAATCTATGTTGATGACATAGTATATGGCTCTACATCAAAAAATTGTTTAAATGATTTTGTAGAGGCTATGACATCAACATTTGAGATGAGCATGATGGAGGAACTTAACTTCTTTCTAGGCTTGCAGGCTAAGCAATCAAGTGAAGGAATTTTTATCTCCCAAAGCAAATATGCAAAGAACCTGGTGAAGAAGTTTGGGTTGGAAGGATCGAAAAGCTCAAAAATTTCTATGGGCACTTCTCTCAAAATTGGAGAAGATCAAGTGGGAGAAGATGTTGATCCAACCATATATCGTTGCATGATAGGTAGTCTCCTTTACCTTACTTCTTGTCATCCTGATTTGATGTACAGTGTGTGTGTGTATGTGCTAGATATCAATCCAATCCTAAAGTGTCTCACCTAAATTCAGTGAAAAATATCATTAAATATGTATCTGGAACTAGTGATTTAGGGATTTGGTATAGTAAAGATACTAATACTAATTTAGTAGGCTTTAATGACTCGGATTGGGCAGGGGATATGGATGATAGGAAAAGTACAAGTGGGGGTGTTTTTACTTGGAAAATAATTTAGTATCATGGTATAGTAGAAAACAAAATTGTGTTTCCTTATCCACTGCTGAATCAGAATATGTAGCAGCCGGTAGTTGTTGTTCACAACTAATTTGGTTAAAACACATGCTTGATGATTATGGTCTTGATAGTAATATTTTGACCTTATACTGTGATAATTTGAGTGCTATTAATATTTCCAAAAATCCTGTTCAACACTCCCATACCAAACATATTGACATCCGTCATCATTTTTTAAGAGATATGGTAGATAAAAAGATAATAAATATAAAGCATATTGATACAAAGTATCAACTTGCTGATATTTTCACCAAACCCTTAGACCATGATAGATTCTCTAGTCTAAAGAGATCTCTTGGTCTTTGTATTCTCTAAAAAAAATCCTCTGTTGTAAGGCGTTACCATGGGTACTGATAACACCTGGGGTAACACATGTATACTAGTGCATATTTTTTGCTTGTTTGGTTCTATTTTCTGTGCTGTAAGGGTTCCCATAGTTCTCTGAGCTATGAGAGTTCTCACGGCTGCACATGCCGACCTTTTTGTTGTGGTAAGATAACACCCTGAATAACACACTTGCTAAAACTCCCTTTGTGCTTAAAGTGACAAAGTCACTAATGTTGGTATGTGATAAACAAAAAGGCTAAGAGGCAATTCTTATACCATATTATTCTCTCGAGCTCGGGGCACGGTGTTCGTGGCGACGATGCACTCTTGCCAATGAGAATGTATGAAGTGATTTGTGCTTGGTATTAGGGACATGAAGCTCGCTACTACAGTGTACCCTACTTGAACGGCATAAATCAATGAAACTTTACACTTGAAATAAGACTCGGGGCACGAAACTCGTTACTACGATGCTTCCTTGTTTAAAGAAGTGTAAAAGAATTTTATAAATAGCTATGCCTCATGTTCTTACAAGCTTGTTATGCCTGAAATGCTTGAAATGGCTAAGCTTGTTATGCCTTAAGTGTTTGAAAATGAATATATTTATCAAGGGATTTTTATCATATGTGTTATCATAAGTGTTACCATCATTGCCATTAACATATTAGTATGTGCTATATTATTTTTTTTATTTCTTATTTTCGGTTTGTTGTTTAAGTTTTTAAACTTTGAAAGTCTTTTTACTGTTTAATTAAGAGTTTACAAAGTTTGAAAAAGTCTTTAACAAAACTATTTTATCTTTGATAAACAAACCAAATAACTAAGTCCTAAAAATTAGGGATTTGATTTTCAAAAACCATATGGACTTGATATATTTGTTTTGTTTATTATTTTTTTTCGTTTTTTATATATATACTTAAAAAATTATAAAATCTGAAAATTATAAAATTCGAAAAATGAAAAAAAAAATTAAAAAAAATGGTCGGATGTTAATTGTTGTATGAGGAGGTTGTTCTTTATTTTTTATGTGGCCTAGAAAATGAGGGGA
The DNA here is from genome assembly GCA_022495995.1 of Adenophora triphylla var. japonica. Classification (NCBI taxonomy): domain Eukaryota; kingdom Viridiplantae; phylum Streptophyta; class Magnoliopsida; order Asterales; family Campanulaceae; genus Adenophora; species Adenophora triphylla. The sequence goes on from JAFEMH010005886.1 coordinate 106,651, forward strand.
GTAAATAATTAATGTAATTAATTTTTTTGTGGCTAGGAAAATAGGGGGAGGACAATCGACCAACTAGAGTGCCGTACTTTTCCTTTTTTATCAAATAGGGTAACGTACTAACTAGTTATTTTTCCTTTTTTATCAAATAGGGTAACGTACTAACTAGTTATTGACTTAGGCTTCGTACTTTTAAAATTAATTTCAAATAAGGTATTGGATCAAAATTTTAACTAACGTCATTAAAAAACCTAACGGACTTTGTCAACCTCGTTTGATAACTATCCCACCCACCCACCTGCCCACCCCCTGCCTACCCCACCCCACCCCCCCACCCCAATAAAAAATTAATCATTTTTTTTGTAACTACCCCACCCACCCACCTGCCCACCCCCCCCCACCCCACCCACCCACCCCACCCAAAAAAAAATTTAATCATTTTTTGTAACTACCCCACCCACCCCCCACCCAAAAAAAAATTAATCATTTTTTTGTAACTACCCCACCCCACCCACCCACCTGCCCACCCCCTGCCTATCCCACCCCACCCACCCACCCCCACCCAAAAAAAAAAATTAATCATTTTTAGTAACTATCCCACCCCCCCACCTGCCCACCCCCTGCCTACCCCACCCCACCAAAAAAAAAATTAATCATTTTTTGTAACTATCGCACCCACCCACCTGCCCACCCCCTGCCTACCCCACCCCCCCCCCCACCCAAATTTTTTTAAAAAAAATGATTTAAAAAACCCAATTTTTTTAAAAAAAAAATGATTTAAAAAAATTTTTTTTGGGGTGGGGGGTGGGTGGGGTGGGGTAGGCAGGGGGTGGGTGGGGTAGTTACAAAAAATGATTAAAAAAAATTTTTTTGGTAGGGGGTTGGGTGGGTGGGGTGGGCAGGGGGTGGACAGGTGGGTGGGGTAGTTAAAAAAATGATTAAAAAAAAATTTGGTGGGGGGTGGGGGGGTAGGGTGGGGTAGGCAGGTGGGTGGGTGGGGTAGTTATCAAACGAGGTTGACAAAGTCCGTTATGTTTTTTAACGACGTTAGTTAAAAATTTGGTCCAATACCTTATTTGAAATTAATTTTAAAAGTACGATACCTAAGTCAGTAACTAGTTAGTACGTTACCTTTTGCGAAAATGAAGGTTAAGTACATTACCCTAGCTGGTAATTATTCCAATTTTTAAGTGAGTAAAAATAGGAAGTGGGATAAGTCTAATCACAATTAAATTTCTATCCTAATTTAAATTCCTATTTTTTCTCTCTCTTTCTCTCTCTCTAACCGCCCTATCTCCTTCTCTTTCTTCACGGTAAATACCACCCTCCATCACCGTCCCTCTCTCTCAAACCTTCCAAAAAAAAAATCAACAACCTTCCAAAATCCCTAAACCTTCTTAAACCCTAACCATGGCAACCCCGTCCAAGAAGCAATCCGCCCCATTGGAGGTCTCTCCGGGCGTTGGTTCGAGTGGTCCAAGCCAAATGGACACTTCGACTACCCCTCTCAATGTGTCTCCGACGATGACAATGTCGGTTGATGATCCTCCTTTGGTGACAACAATGGCACAACCCTTGCCCATTGTGATGCTACCACCCCTTCCACCCGTTCCGTCAACCAAAAAGACCAAAAGAAAGGCCATAGCTCACAAACCCTCGGGTCAACTCGCCAAAAAGTGGAGCTCGAGTAGGATCACTGCAATGAGGAGCAAAGGGACCTCAAATACTCCATCTGAACCCGTGGAAGTCTCTGAAGAATCGTCTCTTGGTCTCTCCTCCGCTCATGTCTCGGATGAAGACTTTCATGCCGACGCTGAGAAGAGCCAATCTGCAGAGACATTTGAAGATTGGGGGCTTGAGGAAGAAGAGTGTTGGTCCCAAAGGTGGCAACAAGGGTGAAAAACAGCTAGAGGGGGGTGAATAGCTATTACAAATTTTTTGCCCTCTTTTAAAAACTAAACCTCTAAGCTTACAAAACCGCTTGCAGTTGATAATAAACTGCAAGTAGAGATGTAAAATGCACAGGGGAATATTTGAAGATACAAAGCGGTTTTGAGGTACGGTTTTGCAATGCGGTTTTAAGTGCAGTTGTAAAATAGAAAGTGAGGTTTGACAATGTTAACTCCAAACACAATTCTTAATAATGGATAACTATAAATAAGATCAAACAGAGATAGAGACAAATAATTAGTAAGCACAAGAAATAATAAATGCATAAATATAAGAACACAATATTTGGAGTGGTTCAATCGATAAACGATCTACGTCCACTACCAAGATGGTTAGTCTTGGATTTTCTAAGAGTTAGATTTTATATTGAGTATGAGAGAGATTACAAGTTACAAAGTATTCAAACTCAGATCTAAAATCTATTCTATGGAGATCGAATCCTAGACTATAACCAGTGTATCTCAAATGAATAATCTATGTGATTAAACAAGCGAGGTGTGTGTATGTATTCAAGATCAAGGCTCTTTGAATCTAAGAGATGTAGAGCTCAATGATTCTTGATGTGTATAAGGCTTGATTTCTGGGCTGGGATATATTTCTTGAAGTAGAAGATGAAGATTCAAAGGACTAAGAATTTTTGGGTAGAGCTTTAGCTTCTATGAACTCACAGCAAATCAATTTCTCAAGCAATCTTCAAATGGTGAAGATTGGGAGTATTTATACCCAAGCACCAAGGAACTAGCCGTTGGACACAGCTGTATCAAGTACTGTACTGGTGCTTTCCCATTGGTCCACAAATATCCACTTTTGTCCTTTGGTACAGCAGTTGCAAGTAAAGCTGATCAGGCTTCAGCTGCAAGTAAGGTAGTTAGGACACCTGTCACCTTTTCAAGATCTTTGCAGATCTTGTCTGGTACTTGATCACGTGACAAGATATGGTGGTTGACATTTGTCATTGCTGACGTGGATTTCAACAGTCAAATGTGGTTCACTTCAAGTCTTCAATCATTGGAGCGGTCTGGTATGCAAGCGGTTGAGAAAGTGCGGTTATACCAGGATGGGTTGCAAAGTGCGGTCGAGATATTGGAACTGCACAAGTGCGGTTCACATATGCGGTTGCACTGCAGTTGTTCAAAGGGGGTAGTTTCAACAAAGGAATTCCATAAGGCGGTTCAGCACGAGCGGTTGCTTGTGTGCGGTTTTGAAACTTTTGAACTGCAATCCTCAAGTCCAATGAGTCTTGTGCTAGTCTTCAAGCCTAGTTTTAACCTATTCTATCAAATGGACTTAGCTAAAAAATTGAAGTCTAAGCTTCATTACATAGGGTCCTAAAGTCCTTAAAATAGACAGGAGGTTATGGTATCAATCAAATCTTAAGCTAATCTAGGAGGGTTAAAATATGCATACCCAACAATCTCCCCCTATTTGATTGATGCCATTACCTACTACAGCAAAAGCAAACATTGTACTTCGTAAAAACATGTCCATAGGAATAAACATGGTAAGTCATGTCCCAAGTCAATGCACACACTAGCTTAAGCTATAGATTTCTATACTATTGAAATATTGAAAAAAAAAAACTTACAATTTGACAAGTATAGAAATGCATTCAGTGCACTTGAAAAATATGAGTTTAAGTTTAAAGTGTTGTTTAAACTGAATGTTTAAACTTCATTTCAAAAGAATGATTTTAAGGATTTTAAGTTGAAAAATATTTTGAATGAGGTTTAAGATCATAAGCGGTTTCATTGTTCTACAAACAAGCAGTTTGATATGAACAAAGTTTTGGAACCATGATGCAATTTCCATTAATTCCTTAAGCAGTTACAGATACAAGGAATGAAAGAAAATTACAGGGTTACAAAAACAAAAGAAGTTGGACAAAAATTACAGTGAGAATGCGGTCCAACTTACAAAAAGAATTCACCACAGAAAGGGTTACAAGGCAGAAGCGGTTCATTGCTGGGGCGGTTGCTGACGCTGCTGCTGCGGTTGATCAACTTTAGGATCACGAGCTTGATTTGATGCAGATGTCTCAGTCTTCAAAGCTCTTCTAATTTTTCTGACCTCTTCAGCAGTTCTTCCTTGAGCGGTCACTAATCTTCCAAGAGTGGTTTCTTGAGTTGCAAGCCTAAGATTAGCATCACTAACTGCCCTAGAATTTCCTCTGACATGAACAGTCAGGTCTTTGATTAAAGTATGGAAGGAGGTATTCAAGGAGTTGAACATAACATGGATCTCCCCCTGAACTGCTGTGGTCTGGGAGGAAATAGCTTCTTTCATAGGATCCAGATCAACAGTCACCTTTAAGGAGGTTTTCAGCTCATGAACTGTAGTTTCAAGCTTGAAGGTGAAACCTATCTTGATATTGTCCAGGCGGTTGTTGAATTCATCCTTGATCTCATTCAACTTGGCCTTCAGGGCATCATTCACAATATTTGTCTGTACAGATATCTTCCCTTTAATTGCATCAATCTCAGAAGAGAGATTTGCTTCTAAAGAATCCAGAGGAGTTTTGAAGTCAAGAGTAGGCTGCGGTTGAGAGTTGACAGCATTGAGGATTTCATCTTGAAGGGAGTCAAGAGCAGTTTTGGAGGAGTTGGAGAATTGGTCGAGCATCTCCTTCAGCTGAGCAGTTGATACATTGTCTCCCAAAGATTGAATTTGAATGATTCCATTAGCTAAATCTTTTCAAAATCCTTCAAAACAGGTTTCAGCTGAGGATTTAACAATGTTTGCTATATCCTTCTCCCCCTTAATGGCATCAATTCTCAGGGCAAAATGTTTCAAGGAATTTTTGTGTTCAGCCATCTGGAGGGTTTGGGAGGCAATCAGATGGGCTTGGGTCTCAACAATTTTCTGGAGGGAGCGGTTGGAAGCCTCAAGGGAAGCATTGGATGCAGTTAATTTTATAATATGGCCTTGGTTGATGAGGAGTTGGTTTTGGATAAGGTTGAGAGTAGAAAGAATTTGGGAGTAGTTAGTTGGAGGAGAGGCGGTTGAAGTAGAGGGAATATGGGTGAATGAAGGAGGCGGTTGAGAAAATGTAGGAGGGGCAATTTGGGGTAATTGGGTAAGAAGGGTTTGGAATATACGAGAGGCAGGAATAGTATAAGGAGGGGTGGTTGATGGTGGAATGGGTAGAGTTTGAGGTAAGGTAGCAGGAGCGATTGGAATAGGGGTGGTTGGGATTGGGGCGGTTGGGATTGGGGTAGTTGGGATTGGGGCGGTTAGGATTAGGGCAGTTGGGATTGGGGCGGTTAGAGGAGGAATTGAAGAGGTAGGGGGTTAGAGGTTTTAGGAGGGGAAGATTGATTTATGGGAGAATGTGATGGTGAAGGAGTTGGATCCCTACATTTTGAAGTGGAAAAAGCTGGGCCTGCTGATGGTTTGGATGTCCATTCATTCAGTAAAGGCAGGGGTAAGGGGTTATCTTGGTTTAGAGGGGTGTGGAAATCAGATTGTGAAGAGGAATGTGAATTATATTGAGAAGAGGATGACTTATCAAAATAAGAAGAGGTCTCACCAGGAATCTTTACATGGGTTTGGGAAACACGTTGAAGAAAACGTTTTGGCCCTTTGGTGGGAGTTGTCTTTTTGGCCATCATTTTGTATCTCCTCTTTTTGGGATTCTCCCCCTGAGCGGTTTCATCTCTGAGCGGTTGAGTAGGGGAGAGCGGTTTGGGAGATGGAGATTTGGCAGGTGAAGGCGGTTGGTTATGAACTGGAGAAGGAGGTTGGTTTTGAATGGGTGATGAAGGAGGAGTTTGAACTGGAGGTTGAGTTGGAGGTGGAGGAGGTTGGGTTTGAGGAGGGGGTTGCGGTTGAGCTTGCGGTTGGGCTTGCGGTTGGGGTTCAGAAGTGGTTGACTTACCCTTAGCAACTTTCCTTAACTCAGCCTTTCTTTCCAACTTGGCTAGCTTGGCTCTGTAGAATGCAGCCTGATCGTCTTCTGATAGGTTGGTAGTTGCAGCTTTAGCTTTCTTGCCATTTGAGATCAATGGAGCAATTCCAACATTTTCTTCTTCTTCTTCAACCTCTTCATCAGATTCATCCAACAGATCCATCTTCTTCTTTCCTTTAGAACTAGGACCAGCACCAGCGGTTGCAGCACGCGGTTTTGCTGAAGCGGTTTTAGCTCTCTTGACAGGTGGTTCAGATGCAGGATTTTTCCTCCTTGAGACCTTCTTGATGGCTTTCCCAATTGCTGTGACAGCGGTCTCAGGAGTCATCTCAACATAGAATTCCATTGGTTGATGAGTATCAGCATCATAAAGAAATTTATATTCAGCATTCCCAAATGAGTATCTAAAGTTATGACACACTCTGAGTCCAAGAGATTCTTCATCACCCCAATGCACAGACAGGTCAGGAGTGGAGATCCTTAAATCTTCCAAAGGTTGGTAGCTGGCAAAAAGGGCGGTTAGGAGCCTGCAGAAGGGTCTACATCTCATCTCTTCATTCTTCTTCTTGGATTGATAGGTGTCAATAGAATTGGCTAGCTCTCTCATAAGGATCTTGGGCCAATTGAGTTTGATTCCATTGTATATAGCACATTGAATGTGCGCTCGCCCAAATTGAAAAATAAAGGAGTCTCCACGCCGTTTTTAGAGGAAACATTGAAAACCTTTTTGAGAGAGAAAATGGGTTCGGGGGTCAAGTTACGTGTTGGGAAGAACCGAGAGTTCACCCAACACGCCTCATCCGTAGACGAGTCTTTCAATTGTTCAACATTCAAATCATCCAAATGTGTGTGCAAAATGTGTGTAACAAGATATGTGTAAAATACATAAGAGTACTTTGTTTTATTACTCAACAAGGAGGAAATACAACTTGTAAGCCATTGACTCTGGGAGGCCACGTCCCATTTTACATCGAAGACTAACATAACTTACAACTGAAATTGATCAGCTGCAGACAGGTTATATGTGTCGCGTGACACAGGACCTTGGATGGTCATTTGTGTCGCGTGACACATCGATGCCAGTCTGCAGGGACCTTACAATTCGGAATCAGGAACAATAGAAATTAAATCAAATCCCAACAACAACAACCAAACAATTCAGAAACCAACGAATTCACAATGGATTGACCAAGGGGACGTGGATATAGGGAGATCCACACTCCCTTGGCCAATAAACAACAAATCCCACAAAATCACATTATGAACATCAATTGCATCCAACTAAGCTAATTAAACAGAGGAATGGCAATTGGGACTTGATAATTGAGGACGGATGGAGTCCAATTATCAAGTCCGGGAACAATTATCGCAATAAAACAAATAAACTGTAAATGAATGAGAGAGATAGAAACGGATCGTTACCCTCGTAGTCCACGAATTCTATACCACGTTAGGTATCGAATTCTTCAATTCAGCTTCGGAACGGAACAAACTCAGATTCCAGATTGAGCAATTTCCAGTACGCAGGTGTGTGTTGGAGCGGAAATGGCTTGGGGCTTGAACGCTTGTCACCACTTTGGTGTGAATTGGACAGAGATACGCAAGGGGATTGGAACAAGGCCGGGGGGTAACAGGTAAGGTTGGCCGGAAATTGGATTGGGTTAGGTTTTCCGGTGAGGGATATTGAGAGGTAGTGAACGGTTAGCCGTTGTTTGGGCGATCGGCGGTGAACAGCTTAGGGCTGGAAATAGGGGACGCGGTTGTGGTTGACGGACTTGGGGAAGAAGGTGATCGGTTTTGGAGATAGAGAAGAACGGTGAGCTCGGCCGGAGAAGGAGGACTTCGGTTTGGGTAGAGAGAGGGAGAGAACGGCGATGAAGGTTGATTGGGTTTAGGTTGTTGCCGGTTGAGGGGGAATTGGTGTTGGTCTTGTTTTCCGGTGAGGAAGAGGCTTGGTTGAGGTTGAGGTTGAGGAAGCTTGGCAATGGAGGATTTGCATTTCCTGCATATAGAGAGAAAGAGGAGAGAGAAACTGTAATTCCGGATAGAGAGAGAAAAGGTGAAGTCTCTGTGTTTTGTGTGTGAGAACTGTGTGTTATTTGTGTGTTAGATCCTTGACAAATGAGAGGAAAATGGTATTTAAACGCTGAATGGGAATGGGATTATAATGTCGCACGACCCAACGTATCCAATTTCCATGCCTTAAGCTGTCGCACGAGTGGAGGAGTCAATAACCGATTCTGGCGCCAAAACCAGATTCTGGAACATTCCGGGTTAATACCCAAAAGGTCCAAACTGATTAATTCCTTTTAGGTCCTTTTGTCCGGGAAAAATACTAAAATATACTTCCTTTGCGAGAAACTTATAAAATGTTTTCGGAAGTCTCGGAACGGATCGGAAATTTACCAAAACGCCCCTTAGTGCGATTTTATCATTTAAAATGCACCCAAAAGGGTTGCGAATTGGATTGGCGTACTCACACACATCAGTACATCCACTGATGGGAGGTGAACTTATTGTGGTTCCCAATTTTTCCATAAATAGACTTCCCTACAAGATAGCACAAGTGGCTCATCATCTCACCAAACTCTTTCCTTGGTTTCTTCTTATAATATCCAGACAATGAGGAGAGTTTAACAGTAGAAGAAGCGGTTGCATCCATCACCTCTTGACTGATTTCTTCAGGGGCACCAGAAACATGGAAATCAAAAGTACTTCGAATGTCCAAGTAATTAATAGAAACATCAAATCCTTCAACAGAGGCAACTAAGCATTGATCTTCTTTCCAAAGTTATCCCACACATGCAAGCAGTGTTTTGGAGGGGAAGATTATGGTGTCCAGCCTATATACTAAGTAAAATCTCAATAACATTAAGCATGCAGTTGCAAAGGATTAATACAAGCGGTTAACTGACATGTGGTTTCACTGATACTTAACATGCGGTTTGAAACAATTGATAAGCGTTTGCAAGAATGCGGTTTCAAACAAGGGAGCATGCGGTTGATGTTCAAGAAGTAAATCCATAAATTTAGTGAAAATAATCAAAGTGTGGAAAACATGATTGAAAATCACATGAGCCAAAATATACAAAATTTTCACAAGGCAAATGAACAGTCTTTTTGAGAACATAATGAACATGAAGAATAACAAGAACAGAGATTCATCAATAGTTCACCAAAATCAGCAAATAACATATCAAAATGATCGGGATCAACAATATCACAATAAAAGTTCAACCTTTGCTCAAAATCAACAAGAATAAGCAAGAACACTAAAGTGGGTTTTCAAAAAGTACAAACTGAAAAATCCAAAATCAGTGTTCAAAACAAGCATTGATCATAAAATAAAGTTCATAATCAGAATCTAAATGATAATCTAAACAAAACCTAAGTAATTTCATCCAAAATGACTGAGAAATGAAGCAGATATGGACAAAATACAGTCAAGGGTTTCGAAGGTTTTAAAGCTTAACAATGGCAGTTTCACAGAGTGATTTGCAGAAAGGTAAAGAGATGAAGTTTTAGAATCCATACCATGTCTGTGAAGGGTGTCTTGGGAGCCATTGAAAAAAAAAAGTTTGAAAAAGTTTTAAGGTTTATGAAGATTTTAGAGGAGAGAGAAAGAGTGAGTTGGTAGAGAGAAAGGACTGCGTGCAGAGATGACAGAGGTGGAATAGTTGAAATTGTGGTGCTTGATTGTTATTTATAGGTAATTTTCAGAATGTGAACAGTTGAAAAGACAGTTTGATTATCCCATAAAATGAATCATTGCCTCTGTTGCACCCTTTCATCTTCTACACTTTAGCCAATGATGGCTGACAAGAGAGCTTTTAATGCTAATGTTCCCTTTGCATTAAATGCATTTAAATTTTGAAATAACGTGGGAAAAACATTTGCAAAAATACCCTTATACCAAAATGAGGACTGAAATGAAAATAAGAAAACTTACCTGGAGTCCACGTGGCATGTACGATAGAAAAAGAATAAAAAAATTCAAACCGCATAGCTTCTTCAAAGCTAAGAAAGGTTAAAAACAATTGAAAATTCCAAGTATTGAATGCGGTTGATGAATAAGCGGTCAGAATGCAGCAAGCGGTTAGAACTACGCGGTTTGCTGCAAGCGGTTGACTGCTTGCGGTTTGGATACACGCGGTTCAACAAGGTGAGGTTTGAAACCTCAACAGGAATTTCAACCTATACTCAACATACAAGTTAGCAAATAAAAAGAATGGAATCATTTAAGTTCAAGCATACCCATTTCTCCTCTGAGAAAAGAAAATCTCTTGGAGTCCAGAGCTTTGGTGAGGATATCATCAATCTGGTTGTTTGTCCCCACATACTCTAAATGGATATTCCTCTTCTTCACATGGTCTTTGAGAAAATGATACTTGATATCTATATGCTTGGTCTTGGAATGCATGACAGGGTTGTTGGAGACTGAAATTGTTGAAGTGTTGTCACACATGATAGGGCAATTTCCTTCTTCAATTCCATAGTCCACCAACTGCTGCTTCATCCAAAGGATTTGACAGCAACAACTTCCAAGAAGAATATACTCGGCATTCGTGGTTGACACTGAAACTGAAGCTTGCTTCTTGCTGGCCCAAGTAACTAGTCTATTCCCGAGGAAATGACAAGTACCACTAGTGCTTTTCCTGTCAATTGTACAAGCTACATAATCTGCATCTGAATAACCTATGAGATCGAAGTTCGAATCTTTGGAATACCAAAGTCCAAGGTTAGTGGTTCCAGATAAATAGCGGATTATACGCTTGACTGCAATCAAGTGTGCTTCTCTAGGATCAGCTTGATAGCGTGCACATACACAGACACTAAACATGATATCGGGCCTACTAGCAGTTAAATAAAGTAATGAGCCAATCATGCCTCGATATAAGGTTTGATCAACCTTCTCACCTTTTAGATCTTTATCTAGCTTATTTTCGATGGCCATTGGAGTATCATATGCTTTAGCATTTTCTAGTTCAAACTTCTTTATCAACTTCCTTGGTGTATTTGGCTTGGCTGAGGAAAATACCTTCTTCGCATTGCTTGATTTGAAGCCCGAGGAAGAATGTTAATTCTTCCATCATACTCATCTTAAACTTGCTTTTCATTAGCTTTTCGAAACGCTTACAAAGTAACTCATTAGTAGAACCAAAAATAATATCATCGACATATATTTGAACAAGTAAAGTATGCTCATTATATTTGGCAATAAAAAGAGTTGTATCGATTTTACCGCGTTTAAATCCTTTTTCTAGTAAAAATTTAGAAAGAGTCTCATACCATGCCCTTGGAGATTTCTTAAGTCCATACAAAGCCTTCTGGAGTTTGTAGACATGATTGGGAAATTTGGAGTCTTCAAATCCAGACAGTTAGGCAACATACACGGTCTATTGAAGTTCACCGTTGAGGAAAGCACTCTTCACATCCATTTGATATAACTTGAAATGCTTGAAAGATGTGTAGGCTAAGAAGTTCTGATAGCTTCCAATCTTGCAACTGGAGCAAATGTTTCATCATAATCAATTCCTTCTTCTTGCCTATATCCTTGTGCAACCAACCTTGCTTTATTTCTTGTGATACTTCCATTCTCGTCCATCTTATTCCTAAACATCCACTTAGTTCCTATCACTCCTTGATCCTGAGGTCTAGGCACCAAAGTCCAGACCTTGCATCTTTCAAACTGGTTGAGTTCTTCTTGTATAGCAACAACCCAACTGGAATCTTGGTGTGCTTCATCAATCTTCTTGGGTTCAACTTGAGATAACAGAGAAGTATGCTCATCATAGTTCGATCTCCTTGTTTGAACACCGGAAAACAGATCACTAATCACATTAGAGAGAGGGTGACTGCTGACTTCATGAACCTCCAGGGGTAAGTCTGGTTGGACTGAGGTTTGCTGAAGATCTTCAATTGGAACATCATTAGATCCTTCAGCGAAGTCATGGAAGGTAAGTTGAAGAATGCAATGTTGGGGGATCTTCCTCTCCATAGCTCATATGCAGTCTTGTTATAGGTTTTGTTGATGAGGGAGCGGTTCTGAGTGAAGCATAATGTGTTGATTGCTTCAGCCCAAAAATACTGAGGCAGCTTGGCTTCAGATATCATTGTCTTTCCAGCCTCAATCAACGTCCTGTTATTCCTTTCCACAACCCCATTTTATTGTGAAACACCAGCAGTCGAGAAATTGTGATCAATCCCATGATCATCATAATACTGAGCAACACTGTTGTTCTTAAATTCTGTTCCATTATCTGATCGAATAATAATGATGTCGTCTTCTTTCTGAGTTTGGAGCCATCTAAAGAGGGAGGTTAAGATGTCATAGCAATCATCCTTAGAGATCATCATCTCAACCCAAGTATATCTTGAATAATCATCCACCACCACTAAAGTATATCTACTTCCTCCAATACTGGCAGTGGTAACGGGTCCAAACAAATCTATGTGAAGCAGCTGTAAGCATCTTGAAGTTGATGGAGCGGTCTTGCTGGTGAAAGACGACGCGAATTGCTTACCAAGTTGACATGCACCATTTCTCTGGATGGTGGTCAGCCACTTTGGGTAAACCACGAACGAGGTTTTCCCTTCCAATCTTTGCTAAATACTTGAAGTTCAAGTGGCTCAACCTCTTGTGCCATAGCCAACTATTTTCGCTCACATTTTTAGCTACAAAACAGAGATTAGTAATACTACATGCAGAATCTAGATCAATAATGTAAATATTACTCTTACGAATCCCTGTGAGTAGGGTGACTCCGAAAATGCTATCTTTGATAAAGCAATTTGATGACGTGAAGTTGTAAAGCATTCCTTTATCGCAGAATTGAGAAATTGAAAGGAGGTTGTGCTTGAGTCCTTCAACAAGAGAAACCTTCTCAATGGTTAGGTTTCCTCTCCTTATTACATCATACCCAATGGTTTTGCCTTTTTTGTTGTCACCAAAGGTTACAGACGGACCACTTGCTTTAATGACATCTTCAAGTAATGATCTATCTACAGTCATATGTCTTGAGCAGCCACCGTCAAGATACCATTCATTATCCTTGGAGTAACCAGCCATTAAGCAGAGGACCTGAAATGTAAACATTAAGAACGAGGTCCCCCTTTATTCCTTGGGTCCTAAGGTTAGCAACCTTTAACGACCCACACCTGTTTGACAGAAGGAGGTTTACTCTTCCTGGCATTGGGTGTGAACCGCAAAAGGCATTCTGCAGCCTTGTGACATAAACCATCACACACAAAGCATTTATGAAAGCTATTAGAAACATGAGGTTTTACTAACTCCTTACTTTTCTTAGGAATTGCATGCGATTTGGGAACAGCGGTTTCAGCATTGACAAAGGTAACTTGGTTTGACCGCGGGTTTCCTAGGAACGCTCTTCTTGCTTTTAAAGGCAGGAGGTGCGGTCGAAGAAGAAGGGCGGTCAGCCTTGCAGTTGGCAGCACCACCAATTCCACCAGAAGCGGTTGGAGTAGAGGTGGGTTCAACTCCATAAGACATATCCTCTGCATCTTCACTCTCAGAATCATTTCCTTTCATCTGAGAGTTTTTCCCATACTGTTTCTTTGGGTAGACATAATTGAAATTAAGTTGTCCTTTACCCTTAGAATCAGCACGCTTCCCCTTAGGAATTTCTTTAGTTAGTTTCAAAATTTCCTCATCCTTTTCACAACAGGATGCACACTTCTCCTCATCACCTGATCCAAATCCCAGACCTTCTTTAACACTTATTGTCTGGGTATCTATAATTTGATCCAAGGTGGATTTTGACTTGAGCCACCCATCAATAATCTTTTGGAGATCGTTGATTTGAGTGACCAGGTCATCATTCCTGAGTTGAAGTGCAGCAACCTTAGTTTCAAGGATGCGGTTTTGATCAGCAAGAGGAGACATACTTTTGATTTGGTCCTTAAGATTGGAAATTTCTGACCTCATCACAGTTTTCTCCGTCTTGTACTGAGAAAGTTCATCATGAGCTAATCCTAAAGCTTTCTTAACATTAGAGAATTTGTGGATCATCATTTCTGCTTCCTTGAACATCCTTTCATGTTCCATGGGAGAAACTTCTTCCACCACCTTTTTCAAAATTTTCTTCTTTGGAATTATTTTTGAAGGTGGAGCATTTGTAGAAAAAATAGGACATGAATACGAATAATTTCCTATCTTAATGCTTGGATTAAGTTTGACATCACCATCCAATTTAAAATTTGGAATTTTTGTAGAAACCTCTTCTTCCTCCATATCTAGCGACTCGATTGACTCAGTATCTGACTCATCGGAAGCATCTGCAACTAAGCAGAGATTAACCTCTTCGGTTTCTTCATCACTTCCATCATCAGAGTCTGTTTCAATCCAAGTTGCTAATTCCTTAGAATTCTCTTCTTCCTCAGCAACCATTCCCTTGCGACGAGAAAATTTCGCAGGAGAGGTTTTCTTTTTCATGTATTCATATTTAGGCTGTGGACACTCAGATGCAAAGTGACCAAATTTTCTACAGTTGTAGCAAACTAGATCACTCTTTTTCTTTGTATCTGCAGCCTTTGAAAACATTGCTGGAGGTTTGCCTTTAGAAAATGTTTTTGTGAAAGGTTTTGAGAATTTTCAAAATTTTTGAAATCTTTTCACAAACATGGCAAAATCATCATCATCCATTTCGATGAGTGATGACGTTGATATGGAAGGATCTGCGGTTTGATTGGATGTGGTTGGTTTCTCCTCATGCTCCACGACGGACATGGAAAGCGATTTGGTTTTCCCTTCAATCTCTTCAATATGATTTAACTTAAGCTCATAGACTCTAAGATTTGCATACAAGTTATTTAACGACCAAGTATTCAAAACTTTGGAGTCTTCTAGGGAGGTTGCTTTATTTACCCATCTAGAACCTAAAGCAACTAGGAAGTCATATTGATTTTCTTATCAGTTAAAGTCTTGCCAAGAGATCTACAAGCATTAACTACCTCAACATAGCGGTCGTAGGTCTGACGCAAGGTTTCGTTGGATTTTATGTTGAAGTTGTTGTAGGATCTTTCAACAGCATATAATTTGTTCTCCTTGCATTCGTCATCAAATTCGAGGTAGCTCTCTATGGCATCCCATATCTGCTTTGCGGTTTTGTAAGTGCTCTAATTTGAGCTTGTTAGTATTTTCGTTAGAAAATTAACGAAAGTTATAACATTCCTAACAATTCCTAACATTCCTAACATTTCTAACCAAGTAAGGGTAGATTAGGGATTGCCAAAAATAGATAAACCATGGAAAAGAATCAAAAAAGCAAAAGAAATGGTCAAAAACCCGAAATAGAAATGGCTGGAACATTTTCTGTTGCTTAATTTGAATTTTATTCCTTGTGTCCAATGCCTGAAGCTGTAATTAATGAACAGTGCACGCTGCTATACATATCCGCGCGGATGGTTTTGATTTTCCAGAGGGCTATAAATTGAGGCCTTCAGTCTCAGAAATAAGAGGAGGAAAAACACAATTTGTAACTGCACCTTGGCGAAAATAGTGAGAAAACAGTGAGAATTCTCTAGAATTGTCACCTTTTTCTCAACTATTCACCCAAAATCACACTCACTCAAACACTCTCATATTCAAGCCTCAAACACTCTTACATTCAAGTCAAAAATTCCAAAACACAAAGAAGATTGGTAAACCCACCTTCTCCTTACCCTAAACTCCTTCATGCATACATTTTCAAACTCCAAAATGTAGTTTGTTCATCATCTTGTCTTAGATCCAAGAAGATCACCATGGAAGTTCATCTCCATGGACGATCTTCTACAAGGATCAACATTATTTTCAAAGCATTCTTACTTACTTGCAAAGAAAACACATTTTCAAAACCCTAAAACTCATTTTCACACATCAAATCTCTTTTTCAAAGGATAAAATTCCCCTTCCCAAGCAAATGAAGTGCTTAGTCCTAATGTACCCCAAGGATGGTTTGATATAGTTGATTCACCACTAAAATGTCAAGTGATCACTAATCAAAACCTAGGAAAATGGGGACAAGCATGGATGCCAAATCCCCTTTAAAATCATGTTTTTCTTCAAAGAGAAGTTGCTGTCCAGTAGCAATTTTCTAAGACCTCAGTCCATGGTATAATTTTTTGGACACAGATAAACTTGGAATTTGGTGTTGACTACAAAACACTTTTTGTAGCCAACATCCATATCTTTCCATAAGTATTTTTACTTTATTTTTTGCGTGAGTAAAACTCCCTTTTTCAAATTTTCTTTTGAAGGTCAGATCACCAGTCTCTGGGAGTACAGATCTCATATCTGAGATTTCCAGAAGGTTTTGGGTCCTCAAATCTTCTCCAAAATGAAAAATTATTTCACAAAAATCTTATTTGAGGTGTCTGGAACAACTTTTATTCTCAGAGTTTTCTCATATTATGAATTTTTGAAGCCCTTAAATTCATCTCAAAATCAAGTGTCCACTGCCTTTTTCATTCTGGTAGAAGTGGTTTCCAACTTCCAAAAATCTTTTGAGTACCAAAACTCAACCCAAAAATCACACCAAAAATCATGGGATCTGTCCAAAGTCTAATAAAGAATTTCCAATTTTTACTTCCCTCAGTTTCAACTTATTTTGGCCAAAGTAACACACACACACACACATACACGAACAAATGATTTTTAGCTTGGAAGACTCGTTTTACGAGGCATTCCGGGTGCACACTAACGTCCTTCCCGGCATGTAACGTGACCTCCGAACCCAAATCTCTAATCTCGGGCATTTTTCAAAGTTTTGGCCCTTAAAACAAAAATGGCGTGGCGACTCCGGTCTTTTTTCGATTGGTTTTTCAAAGAAGCAAAAAATTTCAAAGTTAAACCCTTTCGGAAAATAATTTTGGCGGCACATTCGTCACAGGTTTTCAGATACATCACTTTTTGAAGGGTTGAAACGGGGAGGGTTCCAGAAATGATGTGCCTTGCCTTGCTGTCCAAGGCAGCTAATCTCTTCTCTTCATCTGACCGTCTTTTGGCTTTTTGACTTCTGGAGTTTCTCGACTGGTGACTGGATCTGTGTTGGCCTTCATGGGAATGAACGGGCCATTGATCACGCATTCCACCAGCATTTCATCAATAGTTTCCAAATGAATAAGCATTCGGCACTTCCAGATGTCGAAGTGGTCTTCGTCCAAAATTGGAATGTGTGAATAGTTAACAGTTGTCATTGTCTTTGAGTTTACCATATCGAATCGGCACACAAGCTGTTAAGCTTGAAAAACAGTGGTTTTATAAATGTGTTTGCTCTGATACCACTTGTTGGTCCCAAAGGTGGCAACAAGGGTGAAAAACAGCTAGGGGGTGAATAGCTGTTACAAATTTTTCGCCCTCTTTTAAAAACTAAACCTCTAAGCTTACAAAACCGCTTTCAGTTGATAATAAACTGCAAGTAGAGATGTAAAATGCACATCAGAATATTTGAAGATACAAAGCGGTTTTGAGGTGCGGTTTTAAGTGCAGTTGTAAAATAGAAAGTGAGGTTTGACAATGTTAACTCCAAACACAATTCTTAATAATGGATAACAACTATAAATAAGATCAAACAGAGATAGAGACAAATAATTAGTAAGCACAAGAAATAATAAATGCAGAAATATAAGAACACAATATTTGGAGTGGTTCAATCGATAAACGATCTATGTCCACTACCAAGATGGTTAGTCTTGGATTTTCTAAGATTTAGATTTTATGTTGAGTATGAGAGAGATTACAAGTTATAAAGTATTCAAACTAAGATCTAAAATCTATTCTATGAAGATCGAATGCTAGACTATAACCAGTGTATCTCAAATGAATAATCTATGTAATTAAACAAGCGAGGGGTGTGTGTGTATTCAAGATAGGCTCTTTGAATCTAAGAGATGTAGAGCTCAATGATTCTTGATGTGTATAAGGCTTGATTTCTGGGCTGGAATATATTTCTTGAAGTAGAAGATGAAAATTCAAAGGACTAAGAATTTCTGGGCAGAGCTTCAGCTTCTATGAACTCACAGCAAATCAATTTCTCAAGCAATCTTCAAATGGTGAAGATTGGGGGTATTTATACCCAAGCACCAAGGAACTAGCCGTTGGACACAGCTGTATCAAGTACTGTACTGGTGCTTTCCCATTGGTCCACAAATATCCACTTTTGTCCTTTGTTACAGCAGTTGTAGGTAAAGCTGATCAGGCTCCAGCTGCAAGTAAGGTAGTTAGGACACCTGTCACCTTTTCAAGATCTTTGCAGATCTTGTCTGGTACTTGATCACGTGACAAGATATGGTGGTTGACATTTGTCATTGCTGACGTGGATTCCAACAGTCAAATGTGGTTCACTTTAAGTCTTCAATCATTGGAGCGGTCTGGTATGCAAGCGGTTGAGAAAGTGCGGTTATACCAGGAGGGGTTGCAAAGTGCGATTGAGATATTGGAACTGCACAAGTGCGGTTCACATATGCGGTTGCACTGCAGTTGTTCAAAGGGGGTAGTTTCAACAAAGGAATTCCACAAGGCGGTTCAGCACGAGCGGTTGCTTGTGTGCGGTTTTGAAACTTTTGAACTGCAATCCTCAAGTCCAATGAGTCTTGTGCCAGTCTTCAAGCCTAGTTTTAACCTATTCTATAAAATGGACTTAGCTAAAAAATTGAAGTCTAAGCTTCATTACATAGGGTCCTAAAGTCCTTGAAATAGACAGGAGGTTATGGTATCAATCAAATCTTAAGCTAATCTAGGAGGGTTAAAATATGCATACCCAACAAAGAGACTTTGTATGAAGTCGTGAAAAGATACGTTAAGGACAAAGGAAAGAAGACTGTTGTCAAAGATGTTACCCAGAAGGCTGCAACACCCAAGGTAACACCTTCTGTTTCTAAGGCTTCGAAGTCTTCAATTAGTGAGTTTGCCTATTCAGAGTCCTCTGATTTTCTTCCAAAACCTTACTTCTCGTTGGAATTTTATCGAAAAGAAAATATGGAGTTTTGGTTAAGACATAGTGACACGAAAATTCTCAAAGAAAAGTACATTGACGAGGTTGATTTCAAAAAGCATGGTGTATTTCAGTTCTTAGAGGATAGAATTTTTTTGAAAGCTAACTTGCACCCTTCAAAATTTGTTGACGCTATTGTCAAAAATTTCTATGCCAACCTTCATGCCAACCTAGAAAATGAGAAGTCTGATCAATTTGGAAAGGTGTTCTTAAGGAATCGAAATTTTTCTATTACCCCTTCATTGATCAACAAGGCTTTAGGACTCCCAAATATGGATGATGATGGTCCTATTGTGCATAAGGATGAAATTGCTAGGTTTATTTCGAATAATGTTGTTCATGAATGGCCCAAGAATCCCAATCCCAAAACCAAAGTTCATTTTCTTGCTTCCCGTCTCACTTCACTCTTTGTCGTGCTTCACAATCTTTGTATTTTTAATTGGGTTCCTACTTCAAATGAGCAATATGTGACATTGCAACAAGGTGAAATTTTGTATAAGTTAGGAAAGAATCAAAGGGTGAACTTGGGTAGACTGATTTTCAAACATTTGGCTTCGTGGGGTAGAAGAAAAGATATAACTATGTTTCCTTACCCTTCCTTGATTTTCCAAATTTTGAAATCTCAAAAATTGCCCATTGAAGAGTTGGATGAGTACACTCCTAGTCTTGATCTCTATGCTATAGATTCTCAGCTGACTAAGAAGAATACCAAGAGTGTAAGGTACACTGGTGATCTTCCTTGGTCAAAGGAAAAGGAAATAGGGTTAAGTGTTGCAGTTCCTGCTCAGGGTGTTACTCATAATGTTACCCCGAATGTTACTCCAAAATCTCCAAGTTTTTCAGGTACAGATGCAGCTCATGTTCTTGCAAATGTGTACAATTTGTTGCGGAATGCTTCATCAACAATACCAAAGACCACAGTTCTGGCGTTTCTCCACAAACAAACTGCTGCCATTGTCGAGATTGTGCAAGGATGGACTAAGCTCAAGGAAATTACTGATGAGTTTATTTGGCAGGTTTCTTCCCAAACTGGGGGAGTTAATAGTGCTGATGGAGCTGGTCCGAGTGGTGGTGGTGGAAATGCTAGTGGTGCTGCTGCAGATGTTACTGAAGGTGCTGCCACAGATGCTGGAGATGAAGAAGGGGAAGAACAGGAGGAAGAAGAAGCTGATGATGAGCAAGAAGAGTGATTGCAATACATTGCCTGAAGGTTGATGTTGCCACTCTTATGGTTGTGGTACTTTGTGGTTAATAAACAATTTACTTTTATGTTTTTATTCAGAACATGTTCTAAATACTTTGGTGGTTTGTTTATTGGCTTTTGGTTAAACTTTTAGGGTTGTTTAAACAAGAAGTAGCTCAGTAGCTTTGATTTATCTTTGGAACTTTAGGTTGCTAGTTATTTGAAAAACTTATTTTGGAAAATATGTTTTAATAATTAGTATTTTGTGATAAATCATTGTGGTTGTTAATTCCTTGGTTATGGGGGAGTTGATAACTTTGGAAGTTACTCTGTTATGGCTAACATTTTCTTGCAGGGATCAGCACTTTGGAGTTTGGAAAGAAATTATAAATTATGGGGGAGATTGTTAGTGCAGACTGTGGGTGTTACTACAGGTGCTATCACTAGCAGTTGGGTGTTACCCGAACTGGAATGATTTATAATTTAATAATTCTTTCCATATTATTTTATATCCTAATGTCTAATATTATTTGCAAGATATATGCGTTTGTTGGTCTATATTTCAGGTTAATACATATTTGGAATAATAGCTAAAGACATGGAATAAGGTTGAAGATAAGTTCCACATAAATAGGAGATTTATGTGTAACTTTTACTTGATCCATATTAATTGTTGAAGAAAGAAAAACGTGGGAAGACCAAGTCTTGAGAGTTGTTGCTGTTTATTGAAGTGTACAAGATCAAGAAAGCAAGAGAGTACAAGGAGATAAAGCAAGGACTTGGGCATCAAGTTTTCGGTTGCTATTTTGGTGGGAAGTTGGCGTATGATGTGAAGAAGAAGCCAAGAATTTTCTCCACTCCTCTCACACGATTTTAACAATAAGGGCTGTTATTTTGGAGTAGCCTACAAGGCAATTGAAGGCTATAAATAGGCTAGGTGTGTTCATTTGAAGACATACCAAGGAGATACAAATACATATCATACACACCTTAGCACAAGAGAGACAAAGTTTCTTTGGTTCGTATAATCCTTCCTCCCTTGTGATTCTAGCTTAAAAATCGAGTGTTTAAGAGAGTGTTGGCTAAGGATAGGATTTGTGCTTTGTCTCATTAGTTTCATAGAGCATTATCATTGTTTTAGCTATAGGAAACTTTCAGCTTTGTAATTGTTCTATATTGATTATAAAGTCTTCGCCATCTAGGCACACTCATGTTATATATTTATATAGCTTGAGAAAATTATATCTTGTGTTATTTATTTCCGCTGCACAAAGTTTTTACAAACTATTTAATTTAGGTGTGTGTGTGCTGTCCGTCAGTGTGTTATCCAAGGTATTGGGTAACATCTACGGTAACATCTCTTTCCAGTGAAGCCATTGACAATTTCAAACCCCATTAGTCTCCAAAGTGAATTATAAAAAAATTGCTCTTAAATAGTAGCAAAAAAAAAAAAACTTGATTATTTATTTTAAATCGTACCATTTAATTATGCAATACTACTTTTAATTTTTACAATCTATTTAAAGATTTATAGGTGTGTATAGATCACATAATATCAAACATAAATTAAAGTCATATACATATAATCACCATTTAGATTTGATTTATGATTTATTTGTGACAATTCTTAAATTTGCATTTATTAATTGTTAGTCTCCAAAGTGAATTATAAATTAGAAATTTAATTTTTAAATAGTTTCAAATTTATAAAAAAAAAAAACTTGATTATTTATTTTAAATCGTACCATTTAATTATGCAATACTACTTTTAATTTTTATTTTTAATCTTTAAAAGAATAAAGATTTATAGTATTGTATAGATCACATAATATCAAACATAAATTAAAGTCATATACATATAATCACCATTTAGATTTGATTTATGATTTATTTGTGAAATTCTTAAATTTGCATTTATTAATTGTTAATTCGAAAATTAATAAATGTTAAATTAGAAATTTAATTTTCAAATTTCAAATTTTTGTTTCAAATTTACTATATATAATAGCAAAAGTTTTTCAAGCTCCTAAAAAACTCCAAGTGGCACAATATCATTGGCCAATCTTTCCATCATCCACCAATCACAATCATCCATTTGAAATTCAATTAGTAACTTTTAAAATTTATAGGGGTTGATTTTTAAAATTAACCCTATTAGTCTCCAAAGTGAATTATAAAAAAATTGCTCTTAAACAATAGCAAAAATAAAAAAAAAAAACTTGATTATTTATTTTAAATCGTACCATTTAATTATGCAATACTACTTTTATTTTTTATTTTTAATCTTTAAAAGAATAAATATTTATAGTATTTTATATATAACTAAGTAGATCACATATTATCAAACATAAATTAAAGTCGTATATGTATAATCACCATTTAGATTTGATTTATGATTTATTTGTGAAATTCTTAAATTTGCAATTATTAATTGTTAATTCGATAACGCTATAAAAACCGTCTCTTACTATGGTTGTTGGAAGGGATATTAGCTGAAAAAGGACAATTGACGCCACACTCCTAACTCCAAATTCTTATCCGTCTCACTCTCACTTTGAATTAAAAACACGTCCGCGGAAAGAAAAGAAGGATAGTTGGTAAAGGGGGGCCTAATAAATGTAAAATTAGAAATTTAATTTTGAAATTTCAAATTTTTGTTTCAAATTTACTATATATAATAGCAAAAGTTTTTCAAGCTCCTAGAAAACTCCAAGTGGCACAGTATCATTGGCCAATCTTTCCATCATCCTCCACCAATCACAAGCATCCATTTGAAATTCAATTAGTAACTTTTAAAATTTATTGAGGTTGATTTTTAAAATTAACCCCATTAGTCTCCAAAGTGAATTATAAAAAAATTGCTCTTAAATAGTAGCAAAAATAAAAAAACTTGATTATTTATTTTAAATTGTACCATTTAATTATGCAATACTACTTTTATTTTTTATTCTTTATCTTTAAAAGAATAAAGATTTATAGTATTGTATATATAACTTAGTAGATCACATATTATCAAACATAAATTAAAGTCGTATACGTATAATCACCATTTAGATTTGATTTATGATTTATTTGTGAAATTCTTAAATTTGCATTTATTAATTGTTAATTCGAAAATTAATAAATTTTAAATTAGAAATTTAATTTTCAAATTTCAAATTTTTGTTTCAAATTTTAGTTAAAAATGAAAATGGATTGAAGCACAAATAATTTTTTTTATTTTACTATAAAAATATAAATTAAACGTTCAATTAATGCTAACTATTACATTAATTTAATTAATTTCACTATGCCCCGTCGAGTATCGACGAGGCATACTGCCTAATTTTACTATTCCTTTTGCTGATTTGTGAATATTGTTCTGTTATGTATAATACTACCTCCGTCCTAAAATGAATGTCCAAAAAATTTCAATTAGATTCGTCACCACCAGCCTAAACTACGAGCTGAATCATACACGAGACTAAAAGCTGCAGCCAACAGCGGAGTTAGCGGTTCAGATACGGGGAAAAGAATCATACTACCTTCATCGTCCACTACCACAACATCGGAGTTCCACCCACTCGCCTTACTGGGAAGGTTCATAAATAACTTGGGGGAATTTGGCTTAGAAGGGGTGCTGATTCCCATATCAGTCTTGTCAAACTTGACACTGAAAAACTCCCTAAAAACCCTCATACAAGGCTCATATCCCAAAAATCTACATACCATGGCAAAGCACACCAGGACCCCACAAGTGTTATCTCAAAGCTGAAGAGGCAAAGCATCCATACACTCCAAGAACTCGTTGATGAAAGGATCAAGTGGCAACCTCAGGCCAGCTTCGAATTGGCCGTAAAAGAAAGCCACCCTAGTGGCATCCTTAGTAAATGTACTACAGAACCGAACCATAAAATCTTTCTTATTGTATATAGTCACCCTAAACTCTGCCATATCTACCTCACAGAAATCGTAGATCATGGCATATCGGGACTCCAGATTCTTCTTCCCTCTCATTGGTCTTTGAGGCACATAGCCCCTTTCATTTCTCCCCTGTACAGCCAAGGAGTCGAATGCATCCACAATTCGGGGACTTGAGGAGGTAGATGCTGTAGCTCCTTCCTGAGCTGCCATATCTGTACAAGAAGAAGAGGAAGCAGGGGAGTCAGACCTATGATCACAATCAGGAGACCTACCTAAAGGCGACCTACCTAAGGGCGACCTAGACTCCCCTGGGAAACCTTTCCTATTCCTGAGGAAGGAGGGCTTATTAGCATCCCTCACATAAAATAGTGATATGTGGTCAAGCAATTCATGGAAGAGATGAAAAGAGACAACATTTGAGTCGTCAATTACCAAATCTCCTACGTCTTCTCCTAGGGGCAGTCCTATCTCACTAAAGGTCAGCCCCCACTTTGTCAAGATGGAGGCACACTCATCCAAGGACATCTCTCTCCACACTCCATTTATCTGTTTGTATACTCGATGGTAAACGGTGCAATACCCATACCAAGCTCCTGGTTCACTACTGAAGGTTCTAGCCATGGCGAAATCAATAACAAAGCGGAAATTAAAACCCTAATGCAAGAGGACGAGAGGAATACCTTAATCAGTTTTTCAAAAAGGGATTGTTGCAGAGGACGGAAGCTCCAATAAATCCAGTTGCTGCTTCACCGCTGTTGCCAGAGAGATACGAAGGATTGAAGAAAGTAAAAATTCGAAAAGGAGAAGGATTTGGGTATTTATATTTTCCGAAATCGAAAAGGAAAAAGAAAAATTCAAACATCTATTTTCCTAATTAAATGAGGAAAACAGTTCCCAAGACGGTTCCCAAACGTCAAAATTACAATGATTACGGAATACGTCGCTCTTCCAGATCTGACCGTTCGTT
The DNA here is from genome assembly GCA_022495995.1 of Adenophora triphylla var. japonica. Lineage (NCBI taxonomy): Eukaryota > Viridiplantae > Streptophyta > Magnoliopsida > Asterales > Campanulaceae > Adenophora > Adenophora triphylla. The sequence goes on from JAFEMH010005886.1 coordinate 131,538, forward strand.
GTAAACACTCAGGATTGAGCCATGTCACCTTTGGTCGACTAAATATCAGCGTGAGCATCGACTTGCGAGTCTCGGCAAGCTTCATTTAAATTTCTTTAACTTTCTGGTCGACAAAGTCAACTCAGAAAGTTGGGGGCCACTGAACATACCAAAAGTGTCGAGCTGGGCCAAGCGAGTAAAGCCCAATCCTCAATCAATTATTGTCACCACGTTCTCAGTGGGCTAGGCCCAATTATTACAAGGACCAAGGCCCATCTTCATGATCAGTCGACTTAAGTTCATTGTCCGACCTACCAGGTCCCGACCTAGCTTAGTCCGACTCTACAATCCAGATTCTATTTCGGGTACGGTCCTGCCCTACCCATCAGTCAGGTCGACCTAATCCCAATAGGCGACCTCGACCTGTCAAGCAAGCGTCGACCTACCGAGTCCAGGCGTGGGTACTACTCTTTCCATAACTGGCCCCATACAAATCAGGAGCCACTCACGGACACGATCTACAGACACGTAACTGTCCCGGAAATTACGGGATTCATGCAGTCCTACCAAAAATACCACCCTCATCAAACAGCTATAAATACATGACAACCACAACGTTTTTAAGGTAACTGCAATTTTGTCATTTGAATATTTCTGTTTATTTACAATATTTGCTCTCCGAAATACCATACTTACTCTCACGCCCGAGGGTCTAAGCCGGAGACCATTCCGACTAGTCGTGGGTTCTGATTTCAGGTCAAGGAGTTAAGTGATTGGTTCTGCCACGTGGACGAAGATTGATAAGCACATTTTCTGCGGCATCAATATATATATATATATATATATATATATATATATATATATATACGTGGACGAAGATTGATAAGCACATTTCTGCGGCATCAAAATATATATATATATATATATATATATATATATATATATATATATATACTCCCTCCGTCCCAGAACAATCTTCACACTTTCCCTTTTGGGCGTCCCAAAACTTACTTCACACATTTAAAACTTACCTAAAATGGAAAGGAATCTTTACTATTCCCTCCACTCATTCTCTCTCCTACATTATTTTAATACTCACAACACCATTATAATTTACTATTCTCTCCACTCATTCTCTCTCCTATTTTATTTTCACACTCACAACACTTTCAATATAATACTCCCTCCTTAAAACATGTGCAAACAGTGAATGTGAACATTGTTCTGGAACGGAGGGAGTATATATATATATATATATATATATATATATATATATATATATATATATATATATATATATATATATATCTATCTATATCTTATAACAAGATTGCATTCCATAAATGGAAAAATCCCGCTCAAAAATGTCGCTTTCAATGGCAACAAAAATGGAAAGTATCATTAAGGGTATTTTCGAAAATGTATAATTCATCTCTTTTTTTTTTTCTTCTTTTTTTCTTTTTAGAAGGGGATCAACACATTTCACCGCTCCCCCCTTGATGCACTTCACAGCTATGCTAGGGAGGGCAATGTCATTCCCTCTAACCACTGGTGGGGGAATCGAACCCATGACCTCCAGGTTGGAAGCCATGAACTCTAACCATCAAGCTAAGACCCCGCGTGCGTATAATTCATCTCTATATATATTAAAGGAAGGAAGTGGTAAATGTTATCACAATTAAGGGCAAATTTGTCTTTTTTCATTGCTTTAAATGAGACAAAAATTTAGTCTATCAAGAAAAGATGCTTGCTGATGTTAATGTGTGCATGAGCTCCATTTGTTTTATTTGGCAAAGAGAAAATGACATGTATATGTAAAACTTTGACAATTGTATGTATGCACACTCCACGAGAAAACAAAGTACTTACTCCCTACTCTTTCTTTTCTCTTTATCATTTTTTGTGATTAAAAAAAAGTACTTGCTCCCATTGCTTTGAATAAGACAAATATTTATCAATTTTCATGGATGAATTTTCTATTTTATTGCTTTAACTTGTAAGAGAAGCTCTACATTAGATTAGCTTGCTGAATACTCCCTCCGTCCCAGGAAATGGTTTACCATTTTTGGCTCAGCACGCAAATTAAGGAAATAGGTGGAAAGAAAAAATGTTGTGAGTGTAATTTGAAAATAGGAGAGAGAATTAGTGGAGGAAATAGTAAATTTAAAAAGTGTTGTGAGTGTAATAATGAATTAGGAGAGAGAATGAGTGGAGGAAATAGTGAGTGAGTATAATAGAATATTAATAAAATTTTTCCATTTTAGGAAAGGTGAAACTTCAAACGGGACGCCATTTTGGGTAAAAGGTGAAGCATTTTCTGGGACGGAGGGAGTACATTTTAGATTGTTGACTTGATCATTTTTTTAAAATTTGCATGCGTTTTGATTGGATTAGGCAAAGGTACACATTTCCCATTGCTTTGAATAAGACAAATATTTATCGATTTTCGTGGATGAATTTTCTATTTTATTGCTTTAACTTGCAAGAGAAGCTATACATTAGATTAGCTTGCTGAATACTCCCTCCGTCTCAGGAAATGGTTCACCATTTTTGGTTTGGCACGCAAATTAAGGAAATAGGTGGGAAGAAAAAATGTTGTGAGCGTAATTTGAAAATAAGAGAGAGAATTAGTGGAGGAAATAGTAAATTTAAAAAGTGTTGTGAGTGTAATAGTGAATTAGGAGAGAGAATGAGTGGAGGAAATAGTGAGCGGGTATAATAGAATATTAATAAAAATTTTCAATTTTAGGAAAGGTGAAGCTTCAAACTGGACGCCATTTTGGGTAAAAGGTGAAGCATTTTTTGGGACGGAGGGAGTACATTTTAGATTGTTGACTAGATCATACTAGATCATTTTTTTAAAATTTGCATGCGTTTTGATTGGATTAGGCAAAGGTGCACATTTCCCATTGCTTTAAATAAGACAAATATTTATCGATTTTCATGGAAGAATTTTCTATTTTAGTGCTTTAACTTGCAAGAGAAGCTCTACATTAGATTAGCTTGCTGAATATATTTTAGATTGTTGACTAGATCATTTTTTAAAAATTTGCATGTGTTTTGATTGGATTAGGCAAAGGTGCACATTTTCACATGTTGTCCTCTACTCATTTAAAAGAGTCAGCCTATTTCTTCTTTCTACTCTCCTCATACTTTCTCAATATTTAAAAAACACACACAGACACACATAAACTGAAGGAAACATAAACACACACACAAGCACATAGTTACACACCAAAACATGCAGAAGCACACATTTTCACACACGAAGTTTATTACTCTCTCTCTGTTTGATGAGTAGACTCAGGTAAAATTAGGGTTATTCGTTTCTTGGCTTGGCAATCTCCGGATGTAGATCTTTGATATTGCAACCGAGGTTGCAGCCATGGCGGAGTTATCTTCTTACCTGATCACTTACAGATCTGAACCTTGCTTTACCCTATAATGAAGTATTCAAAGGGTGATTTAGGTTTATAGTAAGTGGTCATGGAGAGGATTGGAGAAGATTGTTGATTTGAAGAAAGGATTAAATTGGCGAAGGAGAGTGTTAGAAAAGATGAAATTTGGCTAGGGATTTTGACTTTGGAAGGAGAAGAGGGTTGGATTTGAATCTTACCGGAATGAGGATTGAGGAAGCCGCTCGGGAGTAGTTTGGAGAAGGAGGGATAAATGGAGGCGATGGGCGGCGGTAGTGGGTTTGGGTTTGGTCGTCAGATTGAGATTGGGAGTCTTGATTTTCTTGAGAGTTTTTGAGGATTGGAATCTCTTTCGGTAACGAGTGGTGCTGGCGTTTTTTAAGGTGTGACGGTGGTAGGGCGACGCCATTGATGGGTAGAGAAAGAAACCGAGAGATTGGGTAGAGATGTAGATATATATATAGAGAGAGAGAGAGAGAGAGATAGATAGAGAGAGAGAGAAGCAATGTTTGAAGGAAAGAGAAATAAGGGAGGCAGAGAGAGTTTTGAAATTAAAAATTAAAATGTAAGAGTATTAAATTAAATGAAGTGATTTAACAACTTATTTGAACACTCACCCTATTTAATCGTCTAAAAAAATGAATAAGCAAAAGAAAATTTAATTTGCATTTGAAATATTTTTTTGAGAAATATACTAATTTTAGTAATTATATTTAATAATTATTTAAATATTTTATCTTCTTTCTATTTAGTGAAAATATTTAACATTTGACTAAAAGAGACAATTGAATAAAAATAATTATAAAAATTTCATTTTGAATAATAAAATTTATCAACAAGACTACCAAAATAAAAATGTGTGCCTCTTATTACAGATTGGAGGAAATATTCTTTTCTTTATTTATTTCACTTAAAGGTAAATATCGTATTTTTTAAGTAGAAACTGTATGTTTAAGTAAGAAATAATATTATTACTACATCTATCTCAAATAAATGATCAATTTTGGTTCATATTTGATTGATCTTTTGGTCCACAAATGTTATCGGATGTTGTATATAAGAAAGTAATTGAGAATGTATAATAAGAGACTTTTATTTGAGTCGTGTGTAATTAAATTGCAATGTATTTCAAAAAATATTTCATTTTTCATTATCACTTATCATTATATTTTGATCATTATAATTAAAATTGTTAATGTGTAAATTTAAAAAGTTGTTGTTTTACTTCTTCACTTATACTTATAATTTCATCACAACCAATTTCTTTTTTTTTTTGTAAATTAAAAAAAAAATCTTATATCGCCGTGCATCACACGGGGGTACTAATCACACGGGGGTACTGCTAGTATATATATATGAGCGAAGTCAGGATTGTAATTGAAGGGGGTCAAAATTCTGATTTAGTGATTTTTTTTTTCTAAACTTAAGGTGGGGAGAGAGGGAGAGAGAGAGTGAAATGAGGAAGAAGGGGAGGGTTAGTCTGGGGAGTCCATTATTTCATAAAATTAATGGGATCTTTAGGGAATAACGTTTAGTTTATGCGGACACTAATAGGGCAATAAATATAATACCCTGTCCCAATAAAGAGTTGGATAAGTTTTGAGGGGCTTTAAAGTAATAGTAAGCTGTAGCTTATCTGCATCTCCATTTTTGCCACTATTCAAAACCGGAATCAAAATAGAAGATCCAGAAAAGATATACAGTAATGACTAGCGGAAGTAAACCTCTCAACATTTCCACATTCCTTTCCCAATTTAACACCAATAAAATCACAAAATTTGGGAACAAAACTCTGATTACCAAATCCATGAACCCAATTTGTGCTGGAGCTAAGAAACCCATAAATCGCAAGTACGCAAGAAAATCCTCATACGGCACATCAAGGAGGTCAATTCTGAAGAAGACCTTGAGTCAGGAGCAGGTGACATTCACGTCTGGCACCGGCGACGACCCAATTGTGGCCATAATCGGCGGGGGAATGTCCGGTTTACTCTGTGCCCTCCAGCTCGAGAAGAGAGGAATTCGTTCCACTGTCTTCGACACGGTTGGCCATTCAAACTATTGTTAGCATTTTGTTTTTGCAGTTCTATTGTTACTATTATATTATATTTGTTGTTATAATTGTTTTGTGCTTGAGAGGAAACGTTTTAATTTTCTTAGTTTCCTAAGGATTTTATAAGGGAATATTAGCAATGCCGCAAGCAAATTATTGAGAATACAATTTTATATTTTGCCCTCCGACCCCTAATGAGAGAGCCACTTAAAAGTTTGAAGTCAATACATTGAACTTTGACAAAGAAATTATGATAATATGAAATTACAAAAAATATTATTAGTAAAATCCAAGCGAGACACTTTGTTTTAGATATTGGGTTCCTCACAGTGGCGGAGCCAGATTTTTTCTTAAACTGGGGAAAATTATTTTGCATGTAAAATATTATATTGTAATATTTAAATTTAATTTAAAGGGGGCATTTTTTTTTGTTTTTTTTTTGTTGTTGATAGTGTGTTATTTTTCCCTAGTACAAAGGGGGGCATATTTTTTTTTAAGAGTGAAAAGCAACATTTATATAATTTTCTAGTACTAAATTGCTACATTTTAAATAAAGGGGAGGGGGGGGGGGCAATTACCCCCTTATCACAAGGCATAGCTCCGCCGGTGGTTCCTCACCTACAGAATGATAGGCAAATTGTATTTTTTTTCTAAGAGTGAATTATCTCTAATGTGTAAAAACACCTAGCAAATCAATATCGATGGTTACCTATGTCAATTATTATTTTTATACCCTTACGCATTTTTTTCTTAATGATTATCCAAAAGTATTTTGTTATAGTTAATGAAAGCTAGAGATGAGATGTTTGATATATTCTGTTGAAACTAAAACTCAAATACTGTGCCTTATTGAGAATCTTCATGTTAATGCTCATGTATATTACATCAAGATGGTGCTGATGGTGTTGCTGTGGGCAAGAACGGCCAACTGTTTGCTAGGGATTGGTGGTTTAGATGTTTTTTCCAAAGTCCCTTTGGGCCAATGTTGTTCAACACTGTTTGGTTCCTTACAAATCATGTATTCAATCCTTTGCCCGACGCTGTTATGGGGGTACTTGTTTTGTGTAAGATGCTTGATGCTAGAGCAGGTTTGTATGTTAGGCCCTCAGGGGCCAAGATATGTTCCTAGGTTATTCTATAAATCAGAAGGTATACTGGTGCTATTCTTATGATGTACCGTCAGTTTGTAATTTCTTGCAAATGTCGCTCTTTTGGAGTTGGATCCTAATTATTTTCGTCATTAATAGTGAAAAATGGGATTGCGACCAGGTGAAGGTGAAACCTGCTCAAGTTGTTTGTTTGGGCCTATGAGCTGATTTATGCAAGCCTGGTATCTGGATTAATTCGAAAATGAGAACAAGGTAAGGCGTGGAGCGATAAGGTTCAGCCACGTCTCCTTGGATTCAATCAATCACCTAAGGAAGGAGTAGGTATGGTTGCTTCTGCTTTGAGTGAGTTAGAGGATAGTTGCAGGGAAGTGGATATTGCATGTCGAGCAACATAATCAACTATCTATTATTCTTATGGCCTTTACCGACCAACCTATCAGAGTTCGGCACTAGGACATCTTTCCTGAGCATTACTCATGGATCATCCTTAGATCTCCTCCATGTTAAGTGTTGATTGCCAAGCATTGGACTGGTAAACCCAGTCTGCTCAAGTTATGACTCATATAGCTCGAGTTCGGGGTTATGCATATTAGTCATCATCTTCTCCTGTCTTATGGTGTTAAAGTCTGTCTTCTAATATTACTCTTACTTATAGAGGTGATTGTGTTCTACTAATATTTATGTTAATTGTCACTTGAGAGGTCTTGTCAACTCCTATCATACACGAGATAAGTCCCTTACCTTTAGTCACTTTTTCGTTTTAGTCCGGATTGTATTTTTTTTTCGTTTTCCCCCTTAACCTAATTTTTTGTTGTTGTTGTCGTCCTTCTGTCGGTATTCCGTCCATTACACCGTTAAATGATACCTATGTGGCATGCTTATATCATCAAATTGCTTATGTGGTACACTTGTTGCTCGGTGGACATATAATTGAAGCTGACATGGAAGTTTAAGGGTCAAATTGCAAGAAATAAAACTAAAAGCCCTACAAATATAAATAATACCCATATAATTTACCTTACCTACCCACCCTTCGTCATATTCTAGATCTGAAACCTAAAAGGGATTAAAAAAACACATCTTTATCCCTCTCTCCCAAACAACGAATCAACTCCTCTTCCCCCTCTCCCCAACCATGATCCACCCGCCGCCGCCATCCCAATCCTCATTATCTGTTCTTCCATCTCACCTCCAAATCGCCGTCGACCCTTAGATCTAAAACAAAAAAAATCGATGCACCTCGAACGCCAAGGGAACCAACATTGAGGTGAAAATTAACATACCCACCAAGAATTCGAGCTGGGTTTTTCTTATTCTGGATCTTTTAGTTGGAAAATGAAAATCTCAGCTTGAAATCGAAACCGAATGAGGATGAACTAAGACGGTTCAAATTCTGCTGCCGGCGACGGCGTTCTACCTATGGTGGTTTTTTCATCTTCTCCGGGGAGGATGAGGAGGGTGTGGCCGGATGAAGATGGATCTTGTTCAAACACCATGATTTCTTCAAAATTGAATTTGGGGTTAATCTCAAAATTTATTTTTCGAATTTTCTTGAAATTTGGGGGTTTCAAGATGAATAGGATGAAAATAAAATTGGGGTTCGATTTTGTTGGTTATGGTAGTAGGATGATTGTGAAATTAGATCTACCTCCCTCCACCCGTCCTCTTTCTCCCTACTTTTGATTTTTTGCTTGATTTGCTTCTTTTTGCTACTTCTTTCTTCTTCTTTTCCATTTTTAAACAATATTCAGATCTTTGGATCTGTTGGTGTTAATTTTCTGGATTTTCTTTGATCATTTGTTTGAATGTTCTAGTTGTTACTATGGTTTTTGTTTTGGAAGTGTTGGGACTGCCGATGGAGGTTGATGGTGGTGGTTATGGTGGAGATTGTGCTGATTGTGAGTGGTGGGTGGTGGGAGATCTAGTGAGATGTGGTGGTTATGGTGGAGATTGTGCTGATTGTAAAGATATCATTAAAATTATAAATTTTACTTTAAATAATAAAAAATTTATTAAATGAAAATAGTTTTTTTTTTGGAATAATTTTATAAAAAAACATTAAAAGTTACTTAAGGGGTCAAAATTTTAACATTGTACACTTTCACCTCTTATTACTTCCACATCATCCAATTTCATCAATCTTTTAGACCGTGTCAGCATTATAATGAGTCATGCCACATGGCAATTTTTAAAGGTCAAATGGACGGTCAACTGACGGAAGGACGACAACAACAACAAAAAATGAGGTAGAGGGGGAAAACGAAAAAAAATACATTTAGGACGAAAACGAAAAAGTGACTATAAGTTGGGGACGAAATAGGTACTTATCTCCACTCATACACGTATGTATTTGTCGTTCTCCATTTTCTGCCAAAGAGCAAGAGAATGGCAAAATACCTAGAAAATTCATTGAAGGCGCCTTCTCAGCTTTCATCTTGAAAAAGCTCTTACAAAAGGCATGTATGTACTTATTCTATCGTTTCGTGTGTCCCATGATCACTTGTGATTCCTCTAATTCATTCATTGCTTTTCCTGATTCTGTTGTTACTCTTGAGACCAAGTTCGAGGCTTTATTTCATAGTGTTTGGAAGTATGCTAAGGAAGAAAGATGTAGGCTCTTGGCGTTGATGGGACCTGGACTAACTTCTCGAGTACGAAAGCTATTGGGTATTATAAGTGAGTCTATGAATGCATTTTGATGGGACAGTTACTTGGTTCAAAGTTTGACTAGTTGCTAATAAGTATGCTCGCATGTACAATGTCCATTTCAATTATGAGATACTTGCTCTCCAGTTACATAGTTAACTTCTGCTAATCTCTTAAACGTCTTTAGCTCCTTACGAGTGGATCTTTTATTAGTTGGGTATAAAATGTTGCTCATGATAATTTACCAGAAAATGCTTTATGTGGAGCAATCTCTTTGGTTTGTTGCTTGTTATTTGCAGGGATTATGGAGTTTAGTATGTAAAGTTAGGAAGTTATTATATGGTTGAACTTTGAAGATAGGGCAATAGGCTTAAGTTCTTGGGTTACAATTTTTTTTCTGCAATCTAGTAACAACGGCTTTGTAATTTTTTTAGGCTCGTGATTTTATGATTACTTGAAGTGGCTCAGGGATATGAGACACTAAGAGAAGAAATTGTCTATTATAATGCACAACAAGAATGAAAAACAACTCAGGCAAAAAAAGAACTACCAATCATAACATCCCAGTCCCGCTTCAAATCCAAAACTACATTCCCTTTAAAGCATCATTAGCAAAGGCCCAAAGTGAAGCTATAGAAAACATCTCCCTTAGTAGATGATTCGGATGATGTTAATTCAAAAGATTTTGTTTTTTCTTTCCATCCATAAGCACCAAAAAAATAGGAAAACCCCTCAATCCCATAAATGAACTACTTATATCTCCTTTGGCCTCATAAATGAATTTCAAATAAGAAAAAGAGTGCAACGAGCTAGGGCGCGCCCAATTTCCCCTAGTCGCCTCAAATAGTTCCAAAGATAATGTGAGCAACATTATAATGGAGAAATAAATGATCCTTCGACTGGTCGGAAAGCTTGCAAATCACACACCAATTAGGCGGTAATCACTTTAGAGGCCGCCAAATCTGCAACTTGTTTTTCGTGTTAAGGCTATTAAGCACTATAGTCCACATAAAGCCCTGATCTTGAAAGGAGTTTTTGCATACAAATGTGGGCCAATTAGGTGAAATACACATAAGAGATCGTCAAATCTGCAACTTGTCATCCAAATTAAGTTTATTAAGCACTACAGTACACATAAAATCTTGAAAGGAGTTTTAGTGTACAAATGGATTATCTTTGACTCTAATGACAAGCAAGGGTATATGAATAAGAATGTGTTACTATCGCACCATAGATTCTTTTCATTCATTTATTGTCTCGCAACCGGTCAAAATATGGGTCAATAGGGATCAACATTGATAGTCACGATCCTCAGCTTTAAAGCAAACATCAATGGTATTTGTGTACATGGTGGGTTTATGTGTGGTGATAGCATCAGTAGTTTTTTAGCAAAGCATGCCGACTTATAAGTGCAACTTCGTTCAAAACGTTTCTCAGAACTACTTCTTTATGCTGTGATGCTCGAACTCGCCATTTTAGGGTGCGAAATAGCAATAACGTTTGGACACGGATACGGACACGGGACGTGTGTCGACGTGATTTAGCCTAGGAGAAAGCGGACTCGGCTTGGTATTGTAGATCTGAGATGGTCGCCGACGCTTGAAGACCTGAGATTGTCGAGGTCGCCGTTGTTGATAGGTGAAGGTGGTTGGGGTCGCTGGGTCGTCGATTGGTGAAGGACGATGCTTGAAGATTGAAGATAGAGAGAAAGTGAAGAGGCCTCCATGGGAATGCAGAGGAGAGAGAAAGCGAAACGTAAAGAGAGAAATCGAAAGGCACGGCAGGAGAGAGAAAAACAAACGCAAAGGGTTTCCTTGGGTTGGGACTTAAGAAGCGGGATACAGTTGTCAAAGGCTATCAAAAATTTTGACTTTGCACAATATTTTTAATACTAGCATTTTTAATACGGAGTACTAGCAAACTAAAAATTGACCTTTTTGTTGGTGGCATTGTAATTATTATTCATCCTGTCCCATAAAACATTCCATAAAAATGTTACATTTTATTTTTGTAGGCGTATTATTTTTTAGATATGAAATTTACTATATTTTATTATATTTTGTGATATGCCGAGACCAAATTTGACTTTCGGATTCTTCTAATCCGTGTCCCCGAGTTCTTAATTTAGAGATTTGAAGTATCCGACACTCGGATCCGTACCCGTGTCGAGTGTCCAAGCATCATAGCATTTATGGATAGACTCTTAACCTTGTAGTAGTTTCTAATCAAATTTATATAGATCAACATCTTCCTTTTAGAGTTGAGTGGTACTCCCTCTGTCTCACAATAAATGTCGCACTTTCCATTTTAGTTCATTCCAAAATAAATGTCGCGTTTCTAAATAAGAAAAGTGACATATTGCAAATCTCCTTTCAAGATTCAGGCATTCGTATTCGTGTGGATTCTCTTACTTAATAAACTCAATACTAATAATAAACTTCAGATTCACAGGCCTTTTCGAGGTATTTATTGCCAAATTGGTCTGTGAATTGCAAGGAATCTAATGAGACACAGACTCTTTCTCCATTGTAATACAGCTCGATACCTTTGGAATTGTTTGTTTGAGGTGGCTAGAGAAGTATGGGTGAGCCCCATATCCATTTTTTCTTTCTTCCGGACCCAGTTTCGAGGTTTTGGAAGAGAATGGGATGCGCGATTGTTATGGGATTATGGGGGTTTTGCTATTGTTTGGTGTATTTGGTTGGAGAGAAATGCTAGGATCTTCAAGAATTAGTATCTACCAAAACACCTTTTGTGGGAAAAAGTCGTGGCTTTAGCGTCGCTTTGGGCATAAGCCAATGGTGCCTTTCGTTGGTCATCTTTATTTAAATGACTTAAAAGAGAGATTGGATTGGTGCTTTAGTTTAATTTAGTTTCCTGTATTTTTTCTTTTGATGGACTCCTTGTCCATATTTTTGCAAATTGATCTTCCTCTAATAGAATCTTCTTTTCTTATCAAAAAAAATTTCAAACTAGTAAAGCATCTTCATTAAAAACGTTGACGAGTCAACCGGTCAGGACATTTATTATTGGAATTTGAGGAGGGATGTACAAATCTAAGGTGAGCCCTCTATATGGCTGTATAAAAAATTTGTGGGAACTCAGTGAACAGATTCAGCATGAACCCTGGCTCAGCACTCACAATAAAAATAGTATTGGTCTGGTCCCTGGTTCCGGGCAATTTTTATGAAACCCGATTATTTGGTCCTGGCTCTGATTTTGAAAAAAATAATATACGCCGTCCCTGGACCTAACTGGAACTGCATTATTTGTACACACGATATATATATATATATATGTATATATATATTGTGATATATATATATATAGTGTAGATGTCAAATGAGAACCATAACAAAAATGAGAACCGTGAGAACCACTTGTATACACTTGTTTACAGCAGAGGCTTAGCTACTGGATACATATACGGTTCTATTTGACATATGTATACAAAAGAAGTTAAGTATCTACTGGATACAAGTATATATGATATAATCACTGTATACACTTGTATATATAGCTAAGCTTGTTACTGGATCACGTATAATATCTTATTTACAAGATGTATACACATTCAGATATGGATATTTGAATGAATCTACTTGCCTGTGAAATATAAGTGTAGAGTACAAGTGGGTTCTCTCACGGTTTCTCATTTTAATTCTTACGGCTTTTCAATCTGGAACTTGAACCTATAGTAGTATATATATATATATATATATTTTTTTTTTTTTACCATTATGTTTCTTTTAGCTAGTTTCAAGTTTTTTAGTTGTGGCTCTAGTTGGTCGTACATGGAACTCTTCTTTTCTTAACCTTGTTGATTCCTTGTTATCGTAATTTGGTTCTTAAATATGCTTGCTCTTTGCATTGTACGGCCATATACTCCCTCTCTCGGTTCCGAAATATTGTTCAACAATTTGGTTCCACATTAAATATGCTTGCTTGTGGATTTTGTTATTGTAAAAAAATATATTATATTGTAATTTGCAGAACCGGTGGAACTGACCCAGAATCGGACCATTAGAACCGGGCCGAATGGAGACCGGTCCTATAATGTAAATGGTCCGGTCCTCGGTCCTGAAATTTTTACAGAACCGAAGTATTTGGTCCAAATTCTGCTTTTCTAAAATTTTGACAAAAATCTGATCAGAATCTGCACCGTGAACACCCCTGGCCCTGATATCCTTTTTCTAATTTTTTTTTTTTTTATAAAAATGGTAAGAGCTATGGTCTAGCTAGTCGATCATGTCAATTTTCAAGAGTTGTTGTGTTGAATATCCTGATGATTGTGCTTGATGGTATCTTTTAGTTTTGTTGTCTCTTGTAGGCCAGTCAGTATGGATCATTAAACCCCACATTTTCTTTGTGGGAAGTGGATATTGACCTTTATTTTGTGAGCTTTCAAAATTTATTGGTTATTTTTCCACATGTATCTGTATCTTTTTTTCTTTTTTTTTTTTTAAGCTGTTCTTTCATATCTTTTTGTTTCACTGATCCATTGGAGGAATAATATGCAATGTATGATACCTTCAAATTCTAATGAAGGGTAGTGTATTATTTACTTACAATATAATGCAATGTACTTTCCAATTATGTTAGAAGCAATGCAATTTGGTTGCATTATTTGAGTCAAAATTGAAAAGTACGTTGCATAAAAATAGTACG